>JARFOD010021233.1:0-10969 GCA_031763545.1 Mopalia muscosa
AAAAGAATAATTATTCAACAATTTTGGTATCATTTTTAAACTTAGACAATCTGCTTTCCAGTGGTATATAACTCAATTCTTCAGTTTGTACGATATGCGACTCATTTTGTGGAGTCGGGTCACATTTCTCTTAAAAGACGATTATCCGATGTGTTGAGGAGAAAAGAGAAGAAACCTCTGCGATAGCTGCGGTAACCACAAAACATGCCTTTTAATACCTGTGGTCCAAAGGATGCCTTAAGCCCGCGAAGAGTTTTCACTGAGGGGTTCAGTAGTCCATATCTATGGTGGCCAAGTGCGTCTTAGGTCGACGCTATATGACGTGAGTGTTTAAAAATGACTAGGTGTTAAACCAGCCAATCAAATTGCATTATACTGATAAAAAATTTACTTCTATGTCAGAGAATACGATTAAATTATTTCGTTTCTTTATCTGTCTTAATGGTAAAATGTCACAACTGCGCATGATTAAAAACTACATGGCTTTTTAATGCTCGAAAGATAGTTTTTGTCCACAAAATATATCATTATACTTGATGGAATAAAATACTGTAAGTAACCTTAACACATAATATTGATGACGTTTTTCTACTTTCTTAGAAAAATTTTGCTCTGATTGAACCCCTTAAGGTTTTTCAGTCATGCATCTGGTGGAACCTTTACAGCAAATGTAATAACTATTTCTCCCTTTCCTATTTCATCAAAGAACCGTTGTCGTAATGGTCTCATATAAATGGTTCCATCTTTTCAAAAGAAGCGTTTTTCATTATAGTTCCATCTTTTGTAACCTTCAAAAAACCATGATCTCTACGACTGTATGGGTACTTTGGGTGCTAATTATGTTTGTGTGCAAACAATAACGGGCATTCAGGAGAACAGTTTAGGAAGAAAAATTGTAATCCTAAAAGAATGAAACATCCTTTCAGAAAATGGCAAACCAAAGACCAATTATCAATTCGTCCAATTTATGAGGTATATCAGCAGCTCTTCAGAGGACTGTGGATCTTGCTTGATAACGAACAACACGGGGAATGTAGCGCTCAATCAATGTTGTACAAAATAAAGCTTTGTTTACCCCTTTAACACATTTTGCGAACATACTACAGATATCAAAATGCAATTATTCTACCGCAAGTCTAAACAATGGGGCTTCGTTATTATTCTACAAACAATGTGTTCAGTGTATTTTATATTGATGTTAATGGATGTCAATGCAATTTACTGTATTAAACAAAGCCAACCAAACATCCAAGCGCATAGAACAATATATGTAAACAACCTAAATCTAAACTTCATTTCACAAAACAATAAACTTCATTTCTACTGGTAATTTATAGTTTAAGGTTCTGTGTTCACATGTCAATGTGAAACTCTTTCAGTAGTGACTTATTACTCTTGTATCGACATCAATTTAATATTATATAGCTGTTTTATATGAGACTTTAAAGATGTACAATTACATAACTTACCTTAGTTGCCCCAGTCAAACTCCTTACAGTTCAGATATATTTGATCTGCTCGGATAAATATTTTCTACCCAAGATATTAGATTATACATATGTGTCGCCAAACTGTGTGCCTCTAATGTGTAAGGATCAAAACCTCAAGCTATCTTATGAAAAATACATGTATACTTATATTTTCGACAGAACCTCGAATGTTTCCAAACACGTACACACGCAAGATATTCAGGCGTAGGTTAAAAATAAATGAATCTTCAATTACAAAAAAGTAGAAATTAACTCAATAAGTTTCTGTTTAACCAGTCTATCTGAAGAAGAAACTAAAGTATTATCAAACGGAGTTATTTCAAAATATTCTCTAACCGAATACCTAGGAATGAGAATAGTTCGGCTTTTTGGAACAACAGCCAAGTGTATTGGTTTTGATAGATATACTTACACATCCCTCGACTCTAAGTCTTATTTAGTAGCATAGGCAAAAACAGCCAGTCAGTGGATATCACAAGCGCACAAGACATTGGTTCGGCCTTGTGACTCTTGGACCTGATAGGTCTATCCCTATTTCTGGGAACCGCTCATTGGTGACATGACCTGTGTGTTAAAACTCAATCTTACCGGCAAGAGCACAGTCTGATTTCTCGTAATGAGCAAACTGAAACAGTAAAGCGTATATGAGCCAGGGATTTCTTTGGTTATATTTTATTCGTCTGAATACGGTTGTTTTGTGTTTGGATTTTCCTAAACAGAGATGGAATTGGTCGAAAATAAATGATATCAGACTTTCAGGATGACGGCATTCAATGACGGGAATACAGAAAACAGCCACATAGTTTCGTATGAAAACAACCTGGAATAAACATCAGGTCATGGGTCAGTTAAAGTTTATAAAGAAACGAACATATTTAAGAAACATTATTGAGTATTACTTTTTGATTTACTATATATTTACACAAGGGTGAAGGGACGAATATATATATAGCTGGTTGTTGGTGTTGCTGCTGTTACAAGTGCCAACCCCGCCCACACTTACATTTACAGGTGGTGAAATCGTCGTAGAGTACACGCTAACAGTTGTAAAGCAACAGAGTGGTGTCGTTGTATTCTGTCTAGTCGTTGGTATGTGATGTTTTTTGTTTGTTTGCATTGGCATCTGAGGTGCTTCTCTCCAGTCATTGGGCTGATCGGTTAGTTTATTTAATGTAAAGGACATCTTCGTCAGCAAAATCCTGAATTTACAAACCGAGTGTCAGAGGCTTGATAACATTTTGGATATTTTGTATAATACAGTTCCCTCAAGAGCGTTAACCAACATCAAGTGCCCAAAGCGACTACATGTACTTCTGATGATGCCCAAAAAGTGCAGCTAATTGAAATGCCACATGCTACCATACCTTCTTTCATTACTTGGGATAACATACGAAACGCCTGTACCCAGATTTACTGATTATGAGTATCAATTTGTTGCAAGTCCGTCATTGTTTAGAATGAGATGACCAGGGAGGCTGTCCAGTACTACATGGCACATTTCCCAAACATTGGAAAACCCAACAAAAGGTGACTATACAATGACCAGACCTTGTAAGAATATGATTCAAGGCATGGATATGTATATATAGATATATATCTATATATATTTTATTTAAACTCTGTCCTGAACAATCGTTAGTGTTCGGCTTATCTCGTTAAGGTAGATAAGCCTTGTAAACCATTTTCTTGTTTTATTATGGAAACACCTTATCTCAGTCGTAGTACTGACTCCCTGAAAAAGTGTGATAAACGAGAACTGACACACAGTTAAGACAAAATTATTTCAAATCTCGTTGAGAAAAAAAAAAAAAAACTGTATCGATTCAATCTGAACCCTATTTATGAGTGGAGATAAACAACAAACAAAAAACACTTTTCTATAGGACATCATTCAGCCGTTTCAAAATTATTTTTTCATTTAAAACATGAAGTCCCATCAGAATGATTCCGGCTGTATACACAATAGTGAGACAGTTACTGAGTTTGAGCGCTTCTAATCGTGTAATTGCCCTACATTGGGATCTCCTGTAGCATGATGCATTGTGGGAGATGACAACATGTAATTGGACCGTGATGTTCCACTTTTTTAAACGCAGCTACTGGACTATTTAAGATCGCAATTGACATACCAAATATATCACAGTGTTCAGATTACAAAACATTATTGGACAGTAGTTTATTGAACACATAAAAGTCGGTAATTGTAAAAACTTACAATCACCTAGTTATAGGAGCGCTCAAACCCTGTATCTCTAGATAACGCTACATGATATGATCGACGATCAGAGATACAGAACTCAGCATCTAAGAGTAAGAATGTCAAGTTAAATGGGCCACCAATGCAGTTGAATCAGTCTCGATGAAAAAAAATATATAATTCAATGTCTGGTTTTAGACAATCCAAGTCGTAAGGTTATATGATATGATTGTAAGTGAACCTTTTTGAATTAAAAACCCGAGAAGTTCAAACAAAACAAGTAACCGATAACCTTAGCTACAAAAAACAACACCATTACCTATATATAGAGTAATCAGCTGTAACTAACAATTACCGTAACCTCAATTAACGTGTTTACTTGATTACTATCTGTGTAAGGACATCTTCAGTAAGTCAAGCAAAATTATCTCCACAAAAAGCCTAACCTATCATCCACCTTTAAGTTAAGGTACATAAACTAATATTTGAAAACCTACACTCAAGATAAAACCTTGGCCTTTATAGTTGGCTGCAATGACTGTGGTAAAAAGCTTCACTTAATAAAAAGGTTTAAGGGCCAATCTCGCCAACCCAGCAAATCTCCTACACAAATAGCAAATGTACATGTACTAGTGGGTTTAACAAAAAAGGCAAACGGAAAAGTTGGCCTTAGATACTGTTATAATTGATATACATTTCCTTTCTTTTGATACGGAATGAGCATAAGCATAAATCCTTGGTTTCTACTGATAGTGAGCAAAGAATAATGAGACTTCCGTTCTGAGGAGTTACATGGCCCTTGTACTATGCAAAATCATGAAGTCAAATCTTCCAATGGTCATATTAAATACATGTAACTTTGCAGCAACTCCCATTTTAACACTTTATCACAGTTTATTACTTATCAGATTGCTTTGCTCTTGTAAAGGCTGTTCTTGCAATTGATTTGTCCACACGCATTCGTCACATGAGATGGATGAGGAAAAGAAAATCGCTGAATTATACTTCTAATATTGAAACGTCCAAAGCGTCAAAGTAAGTTATTAACCAAAGAAATGTTATAGCTTGTACCAAAACGAGAATTCCAGCAGAAGAGTGTGAAAACCATTCTAATCAATTGAATCATCTTGATTCAAAGTTTCAAAACGCAGCAAACAAGGAGACTGCAGTTCTAATTGCAAAAGACATTATGGCATTACAAAAGCAGTCATTTGGAGATCTACGAGATTGGATCGAAGATCTGAAGGTTAAGGGAGATGTTCGACTGCTTTAAAGAGCTACTGTGTATGTAGTCTATATATATTTCTTAGGGAATCTGAAAGCCTGGTTATCCTTGAAAGTATTGACACTAACTTCTAGGAGCCAAAAAGGGACGCTGAAAGCGAAGAAATACGCTGCAAGTGTGAAGAACTTCGTGGTTGCTTGACGTTTGTAACAATATATTAATAAGCCTTATTGAGATGTATAGCGTCAATACAATTTCGCGTGATTGTGATGTAGCGTACGACATTGGTTTCGTTGTCGTAGCGTGCTTGTGACGTTGATTGTGACAACACGTCCTAGCTCCGGTTGTTCAAATCCCCGTTAAGCCCCTTTCACACGATGCGACTTGTAATATCAACTAGTCAAATTGAACCGAGTTGAAGAGTGTGAACAGACCAAACTGAATACGATCATTTGAAAGTGAGTTGATTGAAATAGGTCATGCTCTATTTCTTTCAACTAGTCGAAAGGTTTAGACCAATCAAATTGTAGCATCTAAACTTATGCAGGTGTTACTGCCTTTTGTTTACCTTTAATTTGTTGTGTCATCATGGCTGACAAAAAGTGCTTGTAGCCTTTTAGTTTCGTTGAAACTTGAAAGATTTATTTAGTTTTATAAAAGCGAAAGAATACTCTTGAATATCAAACAAAAGGACTATAGCAAGAAAACCCATCGACTTGCTTCCGTAACGATGATAACTGAGCAAAAGTGTGTCCACCACAGAAAAATGACACGAAACCCCTACGTACCACGTGTTCTATGTATTGTTTTATTCTTTAAACAAATTGAAGAAAACGTAGCATGTGTTGAAAATGCTGTACACAGCCAATACACAAGAAATGAAGTTGAAAGTAAAATTTGCCTTACTCACGTATAATAAATTAAATCAACAGCTTGAGCTAAAGTTTGTTGATAAAGAACAAAATAGCTACACAACAAGGTATCTTTACTTCATAACAACATTATAAATATATATGAATGGTCGGTTTCCGAGTTTTACCCGCTGTATCAGCCTAGTTTTATGATATTTTGGAAGTTTAGAAGTAAAAGCAATGTTTCTGCTTGAAAGGTACTGTAGCTATTGAAGATAATGTAATTTTATATTTTTATTATTATTTTTTACTTACTTGTTAGCTTAACGGACATTTTAAATACTTTAGTGATAAAGGTGAAATCTTTTTTCCTTTTTAATTTTAATCATAGTGTACCAGAAAGTTAAGATAACATTCTTAGCATCAATGGAATAAAATGTTTATGCATTCAAAATGTTAGCCCAATAACATAAATGTTTTGATACGAAATGAATACAAAGCAAAACAAAATCAGGTTGTGATGTAACAAATTAAAACAGTTTTATTGCAGTATGAAAGGAATGAATATTGTACAAATTATTAAGTTCATAGAATTGCATTTATTGTTATATAATATTCATTTTAGAGCCATTTGGTTAAACACACAGGTTAACCATCACTCAGATATGTTAACAAATATCTATCATTATAAACATACTGCAGTACATAAATGTTTATATCATATGACCAAACTACGAAAAATATCCTATACAAATGTTAATAAAGTGTACATATTTGTTTTGTGTTTAGATATGGATATAAGCATAATACATAATTAAATGTAATTAATGGAAAAGTGTTTAGCAAAACATTTATTTATTTACATAGGCTAAGGATTCAACCCCTTATATGCTCCAAATTTTAATTACATCTTAATTGTGAAGGAAATAAAGATTCCAATGTTTACATATCAGTTAGGAATATATATTTACTTAAGTTCTTGCTACTTCAATTTTGATAAAAACATTAGTGTTATACAAGATGCAATATTAATTCCTAAATATAGCAGGAACTGAATCACGAACTATAACTTAGAAAAAGAACAATTGACTGTTTACATTAACAAATATACATTATGTATCTATTATTTTGTTTATTTTCATGTGTAGTTGATCAAGTGACTGGAAAGATAGCAAGTATCAGAACTTACTACAGCAGAGAACTCAAAAAGTTGCAAAATTCTCAGAGAAGTAGGGAAATCCAGTTTCGATATTTATAAGCTAATCTGCTTATCTAATGTAGTTTAACTAATAATAATCTGTGTCTTATTCAATTTAATTTAATTATTTATTGAGCTTTGATATTACAATCAAGAAGGACACACTTCTATGTAGCTAAAACGTTACAGATATTTATGAAAACTTAGAAATAAAATAGAAATTATTAATACCAATTATGACAAAGATGGAATAATTTTTAGTTTAATCTATGTTTTTCCAGGTAATAAATGATTTTAATGAAGACGGAGGACTACACTTCCTATATTTATTAATGAAGATCCAGATGATAGTGGTCCTCGTGAATGGACCTGATACAGAGTAAGAAGTAATAATATCCTTAAAAACTAGATGGGTTTGTTTGATTGGTGTTTAACGTCGTACTCAATGGTATTTAACTTATATGACGACGGTCAAATCAGATGGGAGAATCCTAATAAATGCTTGGAAATTATGTATAGTTGTCTTTTGTGCCGCTTTACTGTATTTACAATTGCTTGTTATATAAAAAAACCGTAAAAAATTAAGTCTGCTAACAGCTGTGAGCACTCGGATTCTTTGTATAAAAGACTATACGCCCGTTTCACAAAGCTTACGTTGAACGTAACTTTCATGGCAGCACTATGTCTTCAGCACTGGGTGTCGTTTCACAAACAGTGTGTAAGTTACATTTGAGTGTAAATCCGTATGTAAGTAACAGACAACTTCTTGGGAGTGTTTAACAACCGTACGTAAGATACTAGTACCTGTAAAACTACACGTAAATGTACACTCTCGATGTAGTGTTACCTATACGTAAATTTTACATACGGTATTAAAATGGTGGTTCAGTATATGATTTTCCTTGAAATGTCCATAAGAAGGCAGCGAGTATTTAAAGAAAGAGTGAAACTTGCTTGACGATGTTGATGTTGTAGCGAAACACAGGCTATTGATTATAGAATTATTGGATAAAATAGAAGGAGACATAAGCTTCGTTACGCAGAGATCCCATGCACTTCCTCCCATAACACAATTGCTTGTTACCCTTCCAGCATTTGCGAAGGGAAGTTTTTTGTAAAAAAAAACGGGGATTTGCATGGGATCAGCAGATCGTCGGCTTCGCGATGCATTCATCGAGTGACGGCAGCCATCATAAACAACTGTGCAGAGGAGATATCGTTTCGTGGAATACCTAAAATCAAAGAGGCTTTTTACACCATAGCCATTTCCTGAAAGTTGTAGGAGCAATCGATGGGACTCTGATTCCCATCATTGCTTCAAGCTAGGAGGAACAGTCGTATGTCTGCCGAAAAGGATATCATGCACTGAACGTACAGGCCGTTCTTTTTAGTAAATACAGGTAAATACAGCGTTAGAGTAGCAGCCCTTGCCTTCAAATATTTTGAAGATCAAAAAGGCGCTTAGATTTCTGAGTGTGGGTAAAAGATAATACAAGTTAAATTGAAACCAGTGTTTCATTTAATCAAGTACATATGACAAATATATGCCAGTGCATCTGCATATATTTATTTGAATTCCATGAGGGCCATATAAGATCAAAAATAAAATGATGACCATTTATGGTAAAAATCAAATGTACAAAACGTAAACAAAGCGAAAAAGTTAAAAATAAGAAATATTAAAGCTGTCAATGCAAAATTTATTTAATGATAATTTTTTTAGATTTTATTCCAGATATTGATATAAATATTTAATTTAATCTTTAACCACATTTATAAAAAAAATGACTTTTTTAAAACTAAAGCAATAACATAAAATGTTTTATTTCAGATTTGTCAGTGTTGATATCGGACGGCCTGAGGCATGGCAGCTTTGTTTTTGTCAAACAGTGCTTTATTAACAGCATTCGAGAGAGGAACGATAGCTGGCTAGCTACTGGGGGACTCTGGATAACCACTCAGACCTTGGTTGTTGACACCCAGTGCCAGCTCCTGCAAAAGCAGTAGAAGAAAGGTACAATGAAAATATATCGTAGTGCTAGTTTACATCTTATCAATTTCAGTGGTGTTTGATTGTTTGTTTGATTGGTGTTCAACGTCGTACTGAAGGTTATTTAACTTATATGACGACGGACACAAATACAGAACATCATAAATAAGTCTGCTTCCCGTTATCCTTTAGCTCTGCGAACACCAGGGCAACAAAAAGCAGCTTCTTTTCTCGCCTCTGACGATCGACCGAGGAAGCCAAGGGAGTATTCTGCATGGCCATGGCCCTCCCGCTCCCTCATGGGGACAGTGATGTTTGAGGTGAAGCCTTTTTTATGCCAGTACTGCTACTGTAAAATGTTTTTTCCATATTAGCGGTGTCATGTCCGCCTTTTCTTACTTATGCGGTCGGTAGCTGTTGCCCTGTGATGTTTTTTTTGTTGCCAGTCGTGTTGGGGGCGATTTCATTAGGCTGTCTTCGCTACCGGTCGTCAAGATTTTTGCCTTTAACGTACCGTAAAACGGGGTGAATTCGGACGCTTTTTTAAAAAATGATCGAAGAAGCACCCCATGAGAACAGTGAAAATTATTTCAACATCATCTATTAGTGAAAGCCTCCGGAAGTCTAGCATTTCCACTTCCAGAAGTTAACAATTAGACGATGAATATTCAGATAAATATCGTCCTTTTCAAACACATGTCTGCATTTTATGAGGATGAAAACCATACAAGAAATCGTACTAATAGCAAACAAGCAATTTAGTGATATTACAAAGAAAGAAAACAATGGTTTAGGCCCCAAAGCATTGCTCGTAACGGAGAAGTTATATCTACTTATTTTGACATGACTAGTAATGCAACTCCATGCATTCATTGGTGTCCGAATTCACCCCAATCTGTATTTTCATGTAGGAATAGTGTCCGAATTCACCCCAATCTGTGGAAAATAGATGCCTCGAGTAAAAAAATTGTTTTAATTTTCGCGATATAACATTCAATTATATGAAACCAAGTTTATGTAGATTCCTGATTAAGTATATGCTTAAATTCATACGAAATACTGACTTAGATGACGTAACTTACCAGTGTGGTGACAGAGTTATGGCGAAGTTGTAAATTAGCGAAAAAAAAGCGCTTGTTTTCAGCACCTCGATCAGCATGCTTTCTGTAACCATAATCATGTGACAATGACACAACCTTGGGGCATTCACCCGATTAAAAGTTTTATGAGAGAGGTGTATGGAACTATTGCATTCATTGATACATTTTGCAACATGTATCTTTTTACCAGTGTCACCGGCCGAATTCACCCCAAGTCCGAATTCACCCCGATTTACGGTATCAAAAACATCTTGCATGTTATGGTTGTGCTAGTGTCAATTATTGTTGGAATGCACCACTGAAATACCCATTAGCATGGCGTAAAACACTAATCAATCAATCTATCAATTTGTAATTGATTTGTAATTGAAGTGTACATAATTATGACCTTTCTTATAGATACGACTTGGAGGTGCTATTAATATGGACAGTGAGCCTGTTCACCAATCCCCCTCCGTTTTTTAGGGAAATAAAAATACTGTGTAAACCTAATTGTACTTGCCTCAATGAGGCAGGTTTGGGAAATTGAGATTGAGCAATATTGCTACTATAGCTACATGGAGCTAGAAAGGGGTACCTCCATCAGGTGACTCGGCTGTGCTTTTCATGTTGATAGTCCAATTCAACAGAATAGTCAAACAGGTCAGCTCAACAACAACAGAGTAGGTAACACTATCAAAACTTTATAACAATAACACAATTTTATTGTATCGGTTAACAACAGTGTCACAATTAACAGTTAACAAAATAATTTCTGAATAGCACATTGGTCAGCACATTCATATATGTTAAACCAGAAGTCTATCAAGTAGAAGTATGAAACCAGCCACTAGGCCTAACTTGTCCCAACGGCATTGTGACTTTTGGTGGACTTTCATAGTGTCATATGACTCATTGCGCAAGAAATGGTAGATTTCG
>JARFOD010021244.1:0-10968 GCA_031763545.1 Mopalia muscosa
GACGACGGAGACAAAAATAAAACGTACAAACAGATCAGCTTCCTGTTTCCCTTTATGCAATGCCGGGCTTATTAAATTACAAAATGTGGTGAAATGCAACCCCACCCGGAAGCTACAGTTAAAGATGCATGAATTTGTTCTCGAATTTTCATGTTCACAACTCATATGCGGAAACAATTCAAAGGTATGCAATGATGGTCATATTGTATGCATAATTTGGTTAAATGTGACTTCATCCTTTGTCTTAATGGGGAAAAGCTAATTTGCAAGTTTCAAGTTAAGGGTGAATTTATTTCGTAGCTATTATTTTCACAACACATGGGCGAAAATGCTTGTAAGCGACATACAAAGTGAATTCGTTTTCAATTGGCGGGACCACAGCACAATGAAGTATAAATCGTATTTATGTGTGTCTTAGTAAGTATTTCTGTTAACGCCAGTTTGAAGTATGATAAGCAATTCCATGTTTTATGTTTCGTGACGTAGTATCACACTGCAGTGGCCAATGTATGGGCAGAAATGGCAAGAGATCTGGCCGATTCTCTTGTGTTATCATTCAACGTGACTGAGTATGGTGTTGCTCTAGAGAAGTTCAAGGACACTTTGTACGAGGATTATGGAGACTTGATGAAAACTACAGGAGAGATAGATCTGGGTAAGTGCAGCATGTTAAACTTTGAAAAAATTTGACTGCATAGATTTCTGTTTCGGTACAAATGATGCAACAATTGAGGAACAAATTAGGACCTGAACAATTTTATTTCTAGATTTCGATTAACGTAACCCTTTAAGGCTGCTCACCAAATCGTATTGATACAAAGAAGTGCATATAGGAGATAAGGTGATAAAACAGAAAGGCCACGTGACAGTCTAACGCAATGTGTAGAAAGTATTAATTTGCAGCATTTTATCTTTCCAAAGTTGACATGTTTGGAACATGACGAAGATGTACGGAATAACAATAGTCCAGTCCGTAAGCTTGGACTCATCCACGATTCTTTTTATTCCACGCCATAAAACAAATTGTGAAAAATAAATTGCTTGTAGACAATTTGTATTTAGTGACAGTCATTTATCAGACCTATTTCATACCATATTCTTGGTCAATCATCTCTTCCTCGTTGGCATAGCATTTGTCAAATCAATTATCATTCGATTGTTTGTTTGATTGGTGTTTAACGTCGTACTCAAGGGTATTTCACTTATATGACGACGGATTGTCCACTTCACACTGCCATATTACGATGGAAAACCGGGAGGAAACCTCGTAAAAACCAACCCCTCGATTGCCGGAGCCACAACATGTGACACGCTCATATACCTGATGCTCGAAAGGCGGGCTCGAACCTGTGAGCGGTAAATCGAAGCATGTTCGGTTCAGGAAGCGCACTCGCTACCACTGAGCCATGGCCGCGGGCCCAATTACCATTCGAAAAGTAACATGCAAGGACGCGCCTGTGCATTTCACATGGATAATGATTTGATATGACGTGCATTTGGATAGCTCGGTTGTGCCGGCGAGGACGAAACCATGTCCTGCTGAATAAATGTCAGCTGGACGGTGTCACAAATGATTGTTCAGGCTGACCGCAAACAATGGTATATCTTTTAGCGGGAGTGAAATTTGTCAGGAATGGTTGCTCCATGAGGGTACGGGTTTGTTTTATAACGTTGATAGCTATCTGGCTTGGTAGTTGTCCTAGTCTCGTAGACCTGTCAATCAAAAACACATTCCAGTTTACAGATCTCGCAATATGGGATAAGCCATTAAACAAATTACGTTATCCGGCGTTAGTCAGCGTTTTTGGGCGCTATGACGATCTTCTCTTCAATCTTGTGTGGTGCATTTTGAGTTTCCCACTCTCGTTCCCTGGTTTATTATCTGTAACAAGAATGATGCTGGTACGCTTTGGATTCGCCATTAAATTCTAATAGAGGAAATATTCCTCTTAATATTGATTGATCTCTGTTAAGAATCACTCACGCTTTGCTTTTGTGTTATAGCAAGTCTTAACATTCACTTTGCTGTTTGATATATTCAGTCAATTTAATCTGCTTGTATTATAAAAATATATAACTTAATGGTAGCGGAAATCATTTTATGCAATATATGATGGTATGTTCTTTTTCTTGTCAAAAACTGTATGGACATTTTTTTTTTCTTCGTTATTTATAATAAGATCAAGACACATGTAGTTTATCAAGAAGATGGTATAATGGTTTACAGGTTGGCTATGAACTGGTTACCCAGCACACGGCTGCTACATTTTTGAAGAAAAAGTATTCTATTTTGAAATCAAAATCTGATCTATTTATTTAGAACAATTGACGAATGCAATCAAAGAATTTACAACTGTAGCCAAGAGCTTTCACCAGCGTGTTAAGGGAATCGACAAAAACAAGTATGTTTACAAGAAACTGTTTAAGTTAGGATAGTTTAATGAAGGTGTGGTTTTAAAAAATTATGTTTCGTATTTGTTTCATTATTGCTTCTTCGCTGGCCTTCGTTGTCCATTGGCTGGGGTTAGTAAGTGTCGAGAATAGTTATACTGTTCCTGCTCAGCAAAGACCTTATGTTTCACTATTGTCTATGTAGAGCTAAGTGTATCTTTAACTGTTACGAGTACACCACAGCTATATAAGCGAAACAACCAAAAGTATGGTGTTAAATACCAATCAATCAATGGTTTGTTTGTTTGATAAGGGTTTAACCTCGTACTCAAGGGTATATCACTTATATGACGACGGATTGTTCAGTTGACACTGCACCTTGTCCATTAAGGTGGAAAACCGAGAAAAAACCTCGGAAAAAACACCCAAGCGATTGTCCTCGTGACTCACTCATATAGCGGATGGTCAACGCAACGGCCCCGGACCCCAATCAATCAATGGAATACTTTGTATGATGTTTGGTATATTGTTATAGTTGGTCCTGCTCGCCAAAGACCCGATATCGAATCCCGGTGGAGGCAAGCAAATTACAAATGTATTGTTAAAGGACTGAAGAAAAAATAATAACACACGTTGACGAGGAAGGCCATTTTCTCGTTTATGACCTGTTGGTGATCGAAGTATGCAGTGAATAAAGTTTAGTTTTTTTTATATTTGCGTAAATTTTTGTCATTTTTGCGATAGTCAGCGGAGGCCAACATACAGAAACAGGTATTATCACGTTGCAACTGGCAGACAGAGAGTGTCAACCGCTGTTGCTGTAAGCATAAGCTGCCCTGTTGCTAGTAAACGTTACCTTTTGTTTCGATTTCTAGTCCACTTCTGACTCGGATGGTGAATGACCAAATGATACAGGTAGAGAGGGCCTTCACTGATCCTAGCGGTTTACCGGGAAGACCTATGTTTAGGTAAGTATTGAATATAGATTATAGTTGCAAGTATTGGTCTAATCAACGAATTGCACTGTTTTGCTCATCTTTTTGTATAATATTTTGTATTATATTTGTTCCTTTAAATTGTGAAGACCAGCTATTTTGGACAAACTTTTAGAGTTTTCTCATGTAGGCCGAAATATAAAAATATACGTCGGTATTTAATTATTCCCAAGTTCAGCATAACTGAGAACAACTACTTTTAAATACAGATAGTGACAAATCTGTTAAGACACAATGCCTTCAACAATATGTTAAGCCATTTTTTTATGCTGATATTTTACTGTTTCGACTTTCTGTATTGCAAATTGAAAACAATATCACCATGAACATTACTACACTTCTACCTGTATCATGGGGCTATTTGAAACAGTAAACCTTGTCACTAGTTTCCGCTGACCAGGTATGTATGGGTTTCTGCAACGACGATATGTCCAGGATATTTGAATGTGAATGCAAACAGTGTGTGGTTGTTTGTACAACCTGCTTATAGCCCCTAGTGATGCACTTCGTGGATTTAAATCTTGAGCAATTAACTACATGTACTTGCGGACCGACTTACACTCAAATATGGAACCATTGCTAATTTTCTACTACCTCTACCTTCGTTGTCTGTCCTTATATTCACTTCCATTTCTGTTAGCTTCTTAAAGTGCAATAAGTATCCTGGGTCCATGCAGTTGGTCGAAAGGCCATAAGTCGCGAAGACCAGATTAAATCGCTAATACCGGATTAGAGATGGATTTCAACATGGCGTGACGTCATCCAACACCGAATTAAATTTAATAGCGCTTCGAGCAACCGGCCCCTGCTATATAAGATATTCTTTCGAAATAAATATACTTTGGCATTCAAAAAGTTCAATCATTCGTGTTTTTGTTTACATTCTTTTCAAATAATAATGAATTGTATAATAAATATTAAACAAATAGTGAACACTATATAAGCCTCAAATAAACTAGTGGTGTGATTTGTCTTCGCTATAGACAATATAAAAAAACAATTTTGATCGAAAACCTGTGATGTTCTTTTTGGTATACATGGAAAGTGATTGGAGAATGTCTCTTGGTTGAAAACTCTGGTAGAGATTTTCTTCAAGGACTTTTCGCTAATTTTAAAGCAAGTATATTATTTGATTTTGAGATTATTTTTGTTCAACAATTTTTTAAATATTTTTGTTATCAGGCACATTGTCTTTGCACCGAGTTCGGTAAACACGTATGCTGGGGCGAGTTACCCGGGTATCGCCGACGCTCTCTTCCAGATCCAGTCCGATCCCGACCAGGAACGACGCTGGGCGGTTGTCAAACAACAGTATTCTGTTGTTGTATTCACCGTGTTGTCTGCTGCTTCCACTTTACAAGACGTCATCAAGTTTATGGACAACGCCAGTTAGTGAACACGAATAGTTTTGACAAGCATTACAATGTGTGAAAGACACGGCTTATCGCGAAAATGGATATTATTATATACTATTCACATTCTGTTATCATTAAGTATCGAATAATTTTTGTCTTTTGCGACTTTATCTCAAAAGTTTTTAGTTCACGCCACGTCGATGGAAAAGCCAAGCTGCTGATAAATGCTTATAAATGTATAAACTTGGGCAAAATGAAAAACAAAAGAATGACGATTTAAGTATAACCCAATATAGTCTCCATGTATGTCTACATTTGTCTTTTATCGGACAACGACCGCAATATTTACGGTCATCTGCCGTATATAGCGACGACTTTTATTATGTGTACTATATATACCCGAATCTTGTATTTTAAATCATTGAAAACATTATATTATTGTAAAGAATTATTGCCAAGTAAAGCTTGTACTTTTTTGGCATGCTTCACTGGCACACTATATAGTGACACTTTGATAGAATAAAACAAATAAATGGTGTGTCTATTCAGTGAGTAGCGTGTCCTATTTGGCGGGGACAAACATATAAATTAGCAGAACGATAATTAATCAGATTATTTTATTTTAACTAGAAGTGCTTTTTATGAAGGAATTTAATGACATTTGCTGTCTTCCAATGATGTTCTTTCCCTCAAAGTTCTCTGTTTCGGAGCTAATATGCATAGTGTAGAAACAAACAAAACGAGTAAAGCTCCTTGTTAGGTTAAAAAAAAATGTATATAATAACAAAGATTATTTTCAAAGTTGTTTATGAAGCTGATTTTTCGATGAAAACTACATTCATCCTGACAGTCAGCGTGTCGCAATTTCGCATTTATTTAGATATGCAAAATACACATATCACAGAATAAAAACGACATTTTTATAAACGAGGGTTTTGTGCCAATCGTGTTTTTGATATTGACCCTTGACCGTTTTTGAGCAAAGTTGTGGGAAGGATCTGTTCAAACAGCGTTTTGGATGGACTAATGTGTGAATTTTGGGAGGGATGAACCGTGTTTGGGTTGGATATTGACCCGATGGGCCTCGATTTCCATACACGGGAATCGGGCTTAAAACCACAATTTCAACAAGATAACGACCCGTGGCCGTAATGTACAAGCTGTGGGAAAGTTATGTACATGGTATGCAGACAGAGGGGCTCGGTACACTATTTTTGAACAATAAAAAAACTCTAATGGAACTCTTTTTAGGTTCTTCACTTGTCGCTCTGGAAGAACTCTTTATGATTTTGTATAAAACCCTCGCAGCAACTGTTCCATGTATTTCTCCATATCTTATTATTCTAAAGAACCGTTTTGTCCTTTTTGACCTCTTTTATAAAGAACCTTCAAAGACCTATTATTTCTAAGAGTGTACCATAGCGATCGTATATGTATGTAGAAAGAAAAAGGATGACACTCTTGTGGTCGTTCCAATTTGTACCGTCTACTTTTATCACATGAAAAAAATAATTCCCACCTGTCCGTGTGAGAGAAAAAGTTCATCTTCAGATTCCTAACCCAGAATTGTGATGTTATCAAATTTAGAATTTTTTCTTGCAAACACAAAACTTTTCGTTGTTCCTCGATTTAAGCCATTAGATAATATCGATTGCCTATGTCGGGAGGGATTTTCCTTGAAAATCAATTAAATCCGACAAATCGTACTCAAAAGTGGAAACAATTTGTGGTCATTTACAAAATTCCTTGCCAAGATTGCGAGTATTTTTATATTGGAGAGTAGACTTAGGAGGCCTACACAGGCATACAGGACAACGGGTCCGAGTTTATGCACACGTGTGCACAATGGTAAATCTGGCGCTGTTTTAAGAAATACCGTGATGTCGATTGCCCCATATGCGCTGTTGGTTCATGGAACCGTCTTCATCTTGCCAAATTTACGTATGAGAGACTCGTGAATTATCGATATATTTTGGACTATGTTAAAATAGTGAATGGACCATTTTGGACACGATTTGGATGGCATTTCATAATGTGTAAAAGGGGGCGAATGATAATACCAGCATCAAAGCCGTTATAGAGATGCAGTATATACCACGCAGCTTTCAACAAAAATCTGTCCATCGGTATAGTTTAAAACATACCTATTTTCTAGAAATTAGTCAGAATATTTACGAAACACAAAATCAAAGTTTTGAGTGAACCCCTGTAAACATCTTGAAAATAAAGTGAAACCGATAGATCCTACCCTCAAGGAAAAACTGCAAGATAATGGAACAAAAAGTATCTTTTCAAGGTCTTCTCAATTGTCAACTTAACCGTTCTCAATAAATACTAAACTCTTCTTCGTTATGTACTTTGAGTATATAAATAACCATTGCGTAGGGATTTCACCAATGTGATGAATTCAAGTGACAAAAATGCAGTGACCACATTGCGCTTTGAACAGATATAAAAGATAGGGCATAATTTCAATCGTTCCTTTTTGTCTTTGCCAAAAAGTATACATATAGGGCTCAGTTATTATCGACGAAATGTAGGTCATATTTCGCAATGGTCGCAACACATCAGTGCTAAATGAAGAATCTGGAGGAAAACACTTGAATACTACCCCGCATTTGCTGTGGCTACATCGTATGACTCAAATACCTAACGGTTCATGTGGGGCCCGAACTGTGTTTTAACAGAAGCGCTGGTTTTAAACTTAATCACATCTTGAATAATTTTTGTGTCTTTGAATAATTTTTGTGTCTTTTAGAAAGTGAAGTTTAACAGTATTTTGGGATAACACTTTCTTAGTTTGAACAGATTCTAGCTCAGAAACCGGACGGGTTTCAACCTGCACAATTTTCTGAACCAGAATCTGTTCAAACTAAGAAAGTGTTATCCCAAAATAACGAAAATACTGGTAATCAATCACATTTTGTGTATTATGTTAAACATCTTGTGTAATCATTGTGTAATAGTAAGCTGTGGGTGGTTAGAGTTGCATGTCTTTACTAGCAAGTACAGTATACATATCGGTACGTTTAACGGCCTATTCATCATGTTGCACAACCAGTGGGATTGATTGTGACTTTATTACTTGCCATTATTCCCAGACAGGATAATACACGTTAGGGGTTATGAACGTTTTATCCCAGACATCTGAAATGTGTAACTCGCATAACACACAAAAACAGACTGGCGATGTTATAATTGCATTCTGCAATATTGCCATAAACATTACGCTAGATTGCATACCCTCTTTGTAGACCGAATAGTGGCAAGACAAACCTATCATTAAGCTTATATCTCAAAAGACTTACCCCAATGCTTAATCCCATTGAGTTTAATAAACTAAATGATGGAGTATGGATGAATTTCGGGATAATCTGTATTATTAATCCTTCCCTCCAAATGAAGGCCACAAGAGATTGCACGAACGATTATGTTGCTTATATTTCTTACTCGGTACTTTAATATGATGAAAAACCTGGAGAAAACCATTGGGCGGTGGGTACATCGAATGGAGATGGGTAGTCAAACACGTAAGCCACGGCGTCCACTCGCACAATTTACAAAAAGGTATGGCCCGGTATGAGGAACGAGCATATGTACCAACCACATAGCCCAAAAAAACTAGCGATCAAAGTTGTTACTGTGAAAGTTTAACAACCCTTTATAACCTAGCTTTCTCAACTAATGACATTATGATGGAACAGTTAACACGAATTCAGCTAATGAAAAATTTCTTTTAATGAAACGTGTGATCAAAACTAACATATTTCCGAGGTTGTTAAAATGATGTAAAACTGGCTGCCTGTTTTCTGTCGACACCACGTGACCATGTCATTTTTTATTTATCTCCCATTTTATCCCGTTAATATTTGCGCTTTTTTCCTTATCAAGGTAACAGACACGGAATTTTAAGAACTATATACTAACAAAATATTTACTTGTGGTAACATTTATTAAACTGGTTCACTACTCCTGTCGCCCTATGTATATATTTATCTAGGCTGCTAATTTACTTAAACTCAACTGAAGACATTTAAGTGATTGGCATGGGCTGGAAACTTTGTCGAACTATTTAATTCAGTTGAACAGGTTTTGCGTTTTGTTTATTCCTTTTACAGTAGTCTACATAACATCAAACACGTGTTATATAACAAGAGTCTAGTAGGTATACATTTGACAAATACGGCTTATTTGGGGAAGGTGTATCCTGACTTATGTTTCCGGGAGCATTGGTATTCAGAGAACTCGAGGTGTCAGTCGAGACCCATCTTCCCATTGCAAAGGTCAAAATGTGTAAGAAGAGACTTCCACATTACTACATCTAGCTGCAAATCGAAGCAAACCGTGGCTAAAATCTAATTGGACTATTGTAGAAACAAGCAGCCTATCTGAAAATCGTTTACGCATCAAAGTCGACAACAAACAAGCGTCACTGTCAATTAACTCGTCTTTGATAATGTTAGGACTCGTTAATGGAACTAAGATGGTGCGTGTATGTTTATGTATAGCCTAATTGTCATCCTGTGTTTAGACCGCCTCTTGCTTATTCTAAGAAAGCTCCAATCTGATTGGGTGCGATAGAGAGGTCAACCGAAAGTAGCTGTTGTTCAATCTATTTAACTCCGATTTTCAATCTAGTATGGCAAGGTAGGTAGGGGAGGAGGAAAGGCTTAATGCGACGATCTTCTCTTCCACCTCGGGAAGATAATCGAGACCATAACAAGTCATATTCTTCTCCCAAACATGCAACTGCTTACACCAAACGCATTTGGAACAGACATTTAACAGCATTATTTTCCGAAATTTGAGTGGAACACATGTGACTGAGATTAAATAAAAACAATCTGTTTTATGGGTTATGAGAGTGGCACATTACTGATGTCCGGGAAAAAACCTACATAACCCCAACAGGTATAAATCCAGCGCATCTGTTAACAAGAGCTCAAGTGAGTCGTGAGTCTGTTTTGTCAAATGGAACACTCATACCAAATAAGTTTGATTCAAATTCCAAAAGATTGTTTGTTTGATTGGGGTTTAACGTCGTACTCAAGGGTATTTCACTTATATGACGACGTGCCAGACCAATGGGCGAAGGAAACCATTGACAACAAACAAAGACAGGACAACAACAGGCCGCAATACAGACACCATAAACAGAACAGCTTCCTGTTCCACTTTAACTACGAGAGCACCAGGGCAACATGAAGCTCCCTCCAACCACCCGCCAAATTCCACAAGAAGTTTTGAAATTAACATACAGAAACAAAATTTAGACTTTGCCACCAAGTTTTCAAATTAATATACAGAACCACCTGGTGGCGCCACCCGTAGTCCAACATATGCCAAAACTAATTCCAAGTGACGTCCTGTCACATGGAACAATTACGCTTAGTTAGATTTGAATTCGACAGGAAGTAAACATACAGAAACCAGACTTTGCCACTGGGTGACGCCACCTGTAAGTCAACACATGCCAAAATCAATCCCAGGTGATGTCTCGTCACATGGAACACTCATATTCAGTTTGATTTGAATGCCATAAGAAGTTTTCAAATTAACATACAGAAACAAAATTAAGTGCATCGTTCTTGGCGACGTTAAACACCAACCAAGCAAACAAACACATGAACTGCTCAGCTAAAAATTAGAACGGTTGAAAAGAACAATTGAAACTTGGCCGTATCGTTTATTTGTGTCCAAAGCGCCATGTTATTACTGCAACTTCATATACAGATTGTCGCGATGTAGTGCCATTCCCCGTTTATGGAAAGCTGTTTTGTCTTCCTTGAGTGATTCGGACCTAAATTGTTTTCAGATCCAAATTCGACAGGTCAGTCCATGGCTTGTGCTGATTTGGTGCAATATAGGACTCCTCACAGTCTTGGAGAGGAATTTTGTAAATTACCAAAAATTGTTTGTACTTGTGGGTGGGGTATTTCAGTTTGACATGGTTTTCACAAGATAATACTCTTGCTGAATGCTTTAATGTTGTCTTTTACAAATACTCAGCAAATACGTGTATTTTAAACTGTAGCAACGGGGTTCACCAGCGCATTTTACTCACCAGGGGAGGGGATGGGAAGTACCAAATTCAGTCTCCATACCGACATAGAGATAGAACTTCAACGGGACGTGATCGAATGGCGGATTAAATTTAATAGCCCTTCGATCACATGACCCCTGCTCATCTAACCACTATGTGACTACTGACAAACAGAATTAATTTT
>JARFOD010021255.1:0-10968 GCA_031763545.1 Mopalia muscosa
GTACGGTATGTATATTGTGAAATATGCCAGCTTTTCTTTAAAATTGACAAGAGCTGACCGCGCCAAATGTTATTTGAGTTCCATTCAAGCAGTGGTCAATCTCTTAATAGACGGACACCAATCAACCCCATGTGGCGTCAGTGAATAAATGCTCCATATACAATACCCGGAAACTGTTGATGTGCATATAATATGCAAAGCTGGTAGACTGTTAATCCTCTCCAGGTAGCCACCTGCATTTAATTGATTATAGAAGGGTCATTTCAGCCGGGAGTATTGCTGTGAACTCGCCAAAAATGTCAGGACACTGTTTATTATCCATTATTATAACGTTGCTAATATTGCTTTGTGCTATGATCGTCCAATATACATTTTTCTATTATTTCCTTAGGTGTTTTTGTTGTTTATACATACGTGAAGGCTCGTGATCGACACAAGACTCCTGTAGTTTTTTTTTTTTTACTGGCTTGGCTTCGATTAGAGAGACGTCAGCGTTATACACAATGGTTATCAAATGTTCGTCATTATGTTTATCCGAGGATTCTTTTCTAAGGATTATCGATTATCAATATACTCCTATTTACTGTTATTTTTAATTAATAAACGTTGTTATCTTTGTAACTATTCCCACTCATACTCGCATTTCCCTGTATTCATCTGTTTTTAACTGCTGTAGTTATATAAATATTATATCATGTTTACTTTATCAGGAATATTTTATTTCGTCTAGAATTTGCTGGTCTCTTTATTTGCCTAATCTTTACATTCAATTTCATTGACCTAATATTGTTGGTGATTGTATCATAGCATGGGTACATTATGTCAAATGGAAGACAATCCCCCTCACATCTGCCATGTGACAGGATCAATATCTAGAAGTTTTGAAAACAAAATACTCTCCCAAGGCACAATATATTGACACTGGTCTCCTTGCTACACCCAGTTACAATATACTGTCACTGGTCTCCATACTACACCCAGTTACAGTATACTGACACTGGTCTCCTTACTACATCCAGTTACAGTATACCGACACTGGTCTCCATACTACACCCAGTTACAGTATACTGACACTGGTCTCCTTACTACAACCAGTTACAGTATACTGACACTGGTCTGCTTTTTACACCAAGTAACAGTATACTGACACTGGTCTCCTTACTACACCCAGGTACAGTATACTGACACTGGTCACCTTACTACACCAGTTACAGTATATGGACACTGGTCACCTTACTACAACCAGTTACAGTATACTGACACTGGTCTCCTTACTACACCCAGTTACAGTATACTGACACTGGTCTCCTTACTACACCCAGTTACAGTATACTGACACTGGTCTCCTTACCACACCCAGTTACAGTATACTGACAATGGTCTCCATACTATACCAAGTTACAGTATACTGACACTCGTTTCCCTACTACACCCTACTCAACACCCCACCCAGTATACAATATAAAAATGCTGCAATTCATTATGCAACAAATAAGAACAAATTATTTGACCTTTTTTCATAGCAATGGACACTGTTCTCTTGACAGATGGTCGATATTGCATTAATGGTCACATTTACATATCATTATAACCACACTGTTGTCAATGTTTTTATATAAGATACAACATCTTCAAAATTAAGTAAAGTGATATCAAATAGGATATCAAATTTGTTATGTGGGATAGAGCAAGATGTTCTGAATAAATAGAAAATTGAATTACAGCACTCATTTGATTAATGTGATATTCTATATCACTGATTTAATATCTTTTATACATGAAATTTGTAACATTAACATGATCAATAAAATAATGGTGTGTACAGACTCAAGGGGTCAGTTAATTTAAAGACGATTAGCCGGTAACACTGGATTAAATCACTAATACCGTGTTAGAAATAGATCTTCAGCTTCTCATACTTTAATAGCACTTCAAGCCACCAGTCCCAGGAGTCTGTCGGCAGAAGCAGACAACTGAATTGATTATAAAACTCAAGGAAGAGACTGGATAAGCCTACTTGGATTGGCTGAGGTCATCTTATATCAGATTAAATTTAATAGCATTTTGAGCCACCAGTCCCATGAGTCTGTTGACAGAAGCAGATATTTGACTTGATCAAAAAACTCAAGGAAAATACTGGAATAGCTTTCTTTGATTGGCTAAGGTTATCTTATATCAGATTAAATTTAATAGCACTTAGAGCCACCAGTCCTATGAGTCTGTTGACAGAAGCAGAAAACTGACTTGATTAAATTCAATGATGAGACTGGAATAGATTTCATGTATTGGCAGAAGTCTATATCCCATAATATTGAAATGTTGATATCAGTTTGCAGCATAGTCACATGATGATTTTAGCCAATGAAGGATCATATTAATAAAGTCATATAATACAAAAATCTATGCAGCACTGATTAGCACTTTTACAGCAATATAAATAGAACGAAACACATCAGATTTCACAAACATACATGAGATTAAACATCTACAGCTTGATGAAGGTGGGTTGAATCCAGACAAGAATGACGAATTTAATTACAGGTGATTACAGGTATACTCAAAAGTACAGGTGTATCACAAAGCAATCCCATGAAGTATTGATCAGGGTTTAATGCCATACTTAAGGTTATTCCACTCACATGAAGGCGTACCAGCCCAACGGGTGAACGAAACCACCGACACACTGGTAACAAATAAAAACAAGTCAGGACAATCACAGAACACAATACAAAGATCTCACAAACTAGTCAGCTTCATGTTGCCCCCTTAGCTCTGAAAGCACCAGGGCAACAGGAAGCTCCCTCCCAACTCTCCGCCATGATGTATTCGAATAGTAATCTACAATATATTACACCATGTCAGGTCAGTGACACCTATTCTTATATCACAATTTCATTAGGATTTCTGTAAGTGTAAGAATATAAGAAACAAATAACCAGTTAATCTCTATTGTTTGATTTATACGAGACAAATTTTAAAAACTTTTCCTCCAGGGATGGAGTACAGTGAGTTCTGTTCTCCAGGTAAAGAGTAACACCAGAAGTCCTTCAACTAGAAGTGTGAAATGCCCTATTTAGTAGTGTGAACAGCATGAAGTAAAACAAATCAGCACATTCAACTACATGTAGGGCCTCTTGTGGCAGACTGGCAAACCATCAAGGGAGGCAACTTCAGAATTAAACTGATCATTTGCTCGACAAGTCAATTTGACCTGGCTTAAAATTTTAAAAACTGATGCACAGAATCATGTGTGCTTTCCAAACAAAAATATTCAGTTATCATTGACTCTCAGAAAGGGTTGCAATGAAAAGTCTGACTTATATAAGACTTGATCTCAAATGTATCATTCGTCAATTGACTAAAATAATTCGGTAAGCAAATTAGATCTGTAGAGGCAATGGTGAACACATAATACAAGAAGGTATGAGTTCCTGTCTGCGTATAAAACGGAGTCTGATCTAAGCAATTCGCAGTCAGTATTCCCAGAATTCTAAAAAGGAATTGTTCCCCTGGATACTGCAAACCATTAAGTGAATATGACTGCACCTATCTTAGAGTCAAGGTCACCCTTTCTCTTATATCATGGGTGATGGAAACGATTCCGCCTAAACAACCTAAGACAGGGTTTGACACTTTTAGTTTACGGACTTCTGGTAATGCTGTTCGACATGTTCATGACACAGTGTCAGTCTGATTGAGATCATTCGAGTTCCACGATGACGTCATCTTCTGATACCGTGTCACCCATCTTATAATTCACCTTCAACACCTGGCAAAGAAACAAAACCTGTCAGAAATGAATTGCACAATGGATTGTTTGTTCGCTTGTTTACTTGACGTTGTACTCAAGGGTATTGCACTTATATGACAATGGATTATCCACTTCACACTGCTCCTTGCCTAATCACAGTGGAAAACCGAGAAGGAACCTCGTAAAAACCACCCCAGCTATTGCCGGAGCCACATCTTGTGACTCACTCATATACATGATGGTCGACAGGCGACAGTCTCGATCAGGAAGTTTGTTTGTTTGATTTGGATTTAACATCATACTCAAGGGTATTTCACTTATATGATGAAGCCACATCTTGTGACTCATTCATATACCTTTATGGTCTGTCAGAAATGGATTGCTACAAGGATTGTTTGTTTGATTGGGATATAAATGTCCTACTAGGGCTGTCACGATTAATCAACTGTGAATGGTACATTGAAGCAGACTCAGAAACTCCCACTAAGCCACGGCCACAGGCCCCTGGAAGTGGTATATAGTTACTTAAAACTGGGTGTCCAAATGAGGTAATTGCTAAATTCAGATGTCTAAATGACAGGTGGGCACCCCTCTGCCTATTAAAGTCTTTGATTGTGTACCTTGCCAGTTTTCCCCGCCACCAGACTGTTCTGCATCTTCATGGCCTCTAGTATACACAACTCCTGTCCCGCAGATACCTACAACATACCAACCTCAGAGTAATTTCTCTAGCTCACTCCTCTTTACTTTGTAAGGCTAATGGTATTCTCCAATTGCCAAATAGGGACAGGCTGCAGGTGGTCGTCTAAGTTTGTTTGTTTGATTGGTGTTTAACGTCGTACTTAAGGGTATTTCACTTATATGACGACAGACACAAATACAAACATCAAAAACAAATCTGTTTCCTGTTACCCTTTAGCTCTGCGAACACCAGGGCAACAGAAAGCAACCTCTTTTCTCGCCTCTAACGATCGACCGAGGAAGCTGAGGGAGTATTCTACAGGGCCATGGCCCACCCGCTCCCCCACGCGGCCCATGATCGGACGTAGTAATGCTCTCTACAAAATCAGTCGCAAATGTAGGCCTATTAAACAATTGTAGTTTCCCCTCATTTATTCTTAGCTAGAAAATAACAAATGCATTGCGAAATGCAGAGGGTGGATGTTCTTCCGATCAGATTGTACCTTTTGGGCAAATTCATTGCCGCTTAATACAGGCTGAGAGAGAAGTCTGTAATTGAGGTCGTGGATGCTTTTATTTCGTTTATCTACAAAAGAGTTCCACTCACCTTTTTATTTGACAATTTGAAAAAGACTTCTACATATGTAGAATAAAGACTTTTAGACATGTCGAATTCTTACCTATTCTTACAGAAGTGAAATTCTTTTTAACATATGTAAATAAATAATTAATTTTACATTTATGGAAAAGAATTTCACATATGTGAAATTCTTTTCTAAATATGTGAAATTCTTTTCCACATATTTAAAATTATTTCCCGCATAGGTGAAATTCTATTCCACATATGTGGAATTCTTTTATGTAATTTTTTTATGTAAAATAAAGTCATTTATTTTACATATGTGGAAAAGAATTTCACATATGTGATGGAAAAGAATTCAACATATGTGGAAAAGAATTCAATATAAGTAGAATAAAGGTAGAAGTGATAATACGGCTTGCCATACATACCTGGCTTGTAAAAAAACCCAATAAGTTATCAAAAAAATAACAATATTTATCTTAATTATAAAGTAACTTTAAAATGACTCCCAATGATCTTTAGCTGAGTGTCATTATATTCCCGGTGTAATTATACAATTATAAATTGTCGGACGAACGTGCAAAGACAAAGTAATCTCGATGCATGAACGTACAGTTTACGGCCATTTACCGAATATAACTACACAACATAGTCCAGGTTATGATAGATGCAGAGTTGTATCTCTGATCGTCTATCATATTATGTAGCCGTATATAGGGCTATTATAATATTTTAAAAAAGCATCCATAAATATATTACAAAATAACTATATAAAATGTACCCATAAGTACGTTCCCCCATACCATTTACCCCGAAGTAACAATCATTTCGTTCTTTGCGTGTAATTATAATTATAATTATTGGAAAATCCTATTCTATATATAAGTCATTAACTCCGATTGACAAAGCTTAAGTTTATAACCATAATATGCATACACCTCATCGACGGTGTGAATTCTAAAAAGTCTGTATGATGTCATGTAACCATTAAGCCTAACCCTTCGGCCGTGGTTGTTTTCTTCACAGTGCTAATAAAATGGCACTTTATCTTTGAGAGGGAAGTAGTTTAGGGCCTACCCAAATGTACTGATAGCGGTAGTTGCTACAGAGAGTAAAACACTGTTCAATGTTTTTATTTAATTCAAATTCCATCACAAATAATCATAATAAGTTAACTCACCATACGTTTTGTGCTGTTACACTTACCAATATGAAACAAGTGGTTCTGCCACGCGATGCTGAATGCTCAACAGTCTTACAGGATTCCAGCAATCTGGTTGGCTGATGCCAAGTTTTATTGCCATCTCATTGGTCAACTGATAGACGGCCGATGGGGAGCGGTACTTGGTCTTCAATTTCGCCGCATAACTGTAATTTACAGATCAAGAGTTGGTAAAAATTACAACATGTGACTTTATCTTGTTTCGTTAAATAAAAAAATGAATTCTAGCTCATTGAGTGCAGCTTTACCCGTGTCTACAAGTTGTCAGAAACTTAGTGAACATGAAATATATACACAGACTTTAGCTCAGCCATGATTTCCTTTAATGATTTCCTTTGATGACTCCAGTATGGGTCCGTTTTCGTCGAAAAAACATGATAAAGCAGGTGTTTTCGAACGGAAAACAGCTTTAATCAAACGGCTGAATATAATCTGTTAGGCAATTCTGACCTTTTCCCGTTGTCTATCGACGGTCAACTAGATCAGGTGCGAATGCGGCGAGATTGCCTAAATTGCTATTTAAAAAGAGATCCTGAAACAGTCTGACGCTTGAGCGGAAAATGTACCAGGCAACCCAAAACACCAATGATATTTATACGTGCTCGCCTCGTACAAGGCAAACTGAAAACGGCAAACTGAAATGCGTCAAGCGACTGGAGAAACTCCTTGAACAAAATAATGCATTTAGAAACATCGTGGGCATATATACGTGTTTTATTGGCCAAGCTTTCAGTAATTTGCGGATAACACACGCTAAAACGGATGGATGAAGGTATATATATAAAGACTGGATTGATTGGTGTTTTACGCCAAGCTTCAGAGTATTTCACTTGTATGACGGTGCATGGTATATTCCAAGAGTAATTTAAGAGTAAGATTTATTTTCTTTATGCTGTTTCCGTGAAAAAAAACAAAACAATTTCGCGTATAATGACTCGCCGAAAAACGAGAATCTGAAAGGCAAAGGGCATCTTGCTGTATCGTCAGTATATATAGCATACGCTATATAATGACGGTACCTAGATCTAACCGAAGTACGGTTTTCATTAGCACAATATATAAGTCTAATTCCTCCGTCTGAGCCATACCTCACCCTTGGTGAAGGATGGAAATCGATCCGCCGCTATCGCTGGTCTTTCAAAATATTTATCTGATTTTTCTATGATTTAAATCATTCTTAATTTATTCAGTTTTATAAAAATCTAAAGCCGCCTCTTTAGTATTGTTTATTCGCATTGTTATCAATTTCTGGAAACAGCATCGAACTTACTTTATTTGGTTTTGGCCATCAAGGATCTGACGACATCTATCAATGTCTATCCAGAGATTCCAGTAAATCTCACCAACTGTCCCCGAGATAAACCTTTTGAATTCCTCCACGCCTTTCTTATTGGACAAATCGAATTTCTTCTTCTTCCGCCTTTTTCGGAAGAACGAATCCTGTTCTTCGAAGTCTTCTTCGCTGTCCAACAGAGAATCTGCATCGCTGTCTTCAGACTTAGTTTTTGATGTTTTTCTTTGGGAAGAGGATGTAGATTTCTCCGTCGTTTCTGATGTTTTCTCTGGAAACTGTATGTCAAAGTCTTCGATTTTGTCAAGTGGTAGATCCTTGAATTCTTCAGCGGGATAAAGCTTGTGAATCTCAGGGATCTGTTTCGCATCTTCAACGGTAATGTTATTCACTACCGCAAAGCTCTTAGACAAGACATTTCCCACAATAGCACTGCTTAATTCGTCAATGTTCCTGATAATACTTATATCAGGTTTACTACCAATTGTTTTTTGTCCTGTAGACGCTAAATTTGCATCCAGTTCAAGTTGACTCTCTCTTAAGTCATGGTCATCATCCCTATCAGTATCAATATCGCCTACACCTGACTCTGAATCCGTTGTTTCGGAGCGTGGGTAGGGCATATAGACGGGTCCCCCAGCAGGTAGATCTTTGGAGAGGTAACATACAGGTTGAGAAGGTCTTGGTGTGTAGGGCCTGAACTCACGGGCAGAATCGCAGCCCATTTCTTCACCAATAGATTCCACACTACAGGCGTAGTTATTGATTTTGAGAGTACTGCCGAACAGAGAATCTCGGACAGGACTACCCATGCCACTATCAGAACTCCGTGAATAGTCCGGTGTTCGAATAGCACTGACCGGACGGGCGCTGTATGGCCGGTTCCGGCGGTTATAATCGTGGGTTCTGGTAGTCACTACTCCAACAGCACTTGCAGGCCGTGTATGCGTCACAAATGTTGGGTCGGTATTTTGGGCGTGCTTAGCGGTAGAAAACCAAGCTTCTGTATCTGTAGTGTTCGTATCACCCAAACTAACAAACATTTCTTTCTTCAGAGATGCCATAGGGTCTACTACTGGTAGCTTGGGTGTCTCTTTCTTGACTGGGTTTAGTCTCTGACTATAGTCTATTTTCATGTTTACAAAGCAGCCCTGGGAACCACTGAGTTTAACCTGAGAGAGAATATGTGCCAGTCGATACTCAAGGTAGCATTCGCTCTCCAGATACACAGGTAGTCGTTCAGCTTTGATCCAATGGATACCCTGCTCTTTGTTTAAAGTCTAAAATCAGAAAGCACCACGACCAATATTAGGTTTTGTTTTCGATTTCTAATACGTGACCGCTTCATAAAAACTCTCTGTTTAAAGAGAAACTATCTATCTGTGTTCAATAAAAACGTGCATCATGTTGCTTGAAATGCCTGTCGCTTGAACAATCTTGACCCTAGTGGTCACATATCAACATAACGTTAGGTGTTGTAGTTTGGTATATCCCATGCACATAACAGCAGCACGAAAGAAACACATGTGTCAGTATTTGGGGGGAATTTATAGTTCTAGTTGTGGAATTCTTTATATATCAAATTGTCAACCGATTCAAGGCACCAAGGCAATGTAAACCTACTAGTTAGAATAATGGTAAAAAGTTGCACACTAATTTGACTTATTTCTCCTCTTGAAGCCGCTTTTGGTCTTCAACTTGTCTTCAGAATAACCAAATTGAAGTGACAATATTCGACATCCCTTACCTGCACACTGAACGTTGTGTTGATTTCCTGATTAGCGACCTCAGGTGGACCTTCTATTGGTATCAACGGAATGTTACAGAAACTGTGTTGTTTGGTCACGGAGTATATCTTTGGTTTCCTTTCTTGTGATCTAACGGCCGCTTTGATCTGCCGGCCCAATTCCTTTTTGGCTTCACTGACGACTTCAAACCCACCAGTCTCCGGATTGAAGCAAACAGGCTCAGGGAACGACTGGAAAGTTCAAAGATCAAAAAGTTCAAGTTCAAAATCTTTATTTAACATCGGCTGTATACAGTACAATAAACATTAGTCATAAGGCTACTTATAACGATATAATTACATATGAAAAACAGGATCATTATCGGTATATACTTTAAACGACGGGATAAACTTGATGTGTAAACAAAAAAATAAAATAAACAAATTTATAGTCGTGTTCCCGTGTTCAGTTAATATTCACATTCGTCTTTATCTTAACTAAATATTATACATTATTGAGTTTATACATAAATAAATAGCATCATGTTGAAGATGTGGACAACACACACTGTAATAAATTAAATTATAAATAATGTAATAACAAACAATACTGTAAAAAAAATTATGACAAAGTATGACAGCATCTGTTAGATAAAAAAATATACTAAGACGTAAGTTTTTAGTCGGAAATCATTACAGGACCTGCTGTGAAATAACAGCCGATACCGTAATAAAATATTATTGATAATATAAAAAAAGTATTATATGAGTGTTCTAAGTGTACCTTTAGGCTACACACACACGCACTTGCAGCGGCGACTACAATTGTTCCAAGAAGTGGTACACTCCGGAAACCTAACACCACACCGATGAATGTCCCCGAGCAAGCGTCACACGGAGCAATTATCATTGAAACAGTCATTGTTAAAACAGTTGTCCGAACAAATGTTACAGCCAAGTCTTTGGCTCGAGTTATTGTCGTCGGTGCAAACGTAATAGATTTGATTAAAGTGGAAACCTCCCTCTCGTGTCCTCCCCACCTAGGCATTTTGCGTTCAATTTTTGGTAATAACTCTCTCCCAGGGAAATGCTTGAGGGGTCGATTCTCTAAAAAGAGTGGTGTTTTAGGTCAGCCAGGGTCTCCTTCTATGACTCAAGAATGGGTCCGTTTTCGTCGAAAAAATTTGAAAATGCAGGTGTTTTCGAAAGGAAAAAACAACTATCATCAATCGGCTGTTCTGAATAGAGTCGGATAGCCAAGTGTTACTTTGTTACGTTTGTCAATCGGCAGTATTATCCACTAAATCTGGTTGAATCTGAGGCAATTCGATAACGGGGACATTCGGCCATGTTGACAAATCTACCTAATCAACAGACTGAAATGCGTCACGTGACATTTTTCGTATACTATCGTCAATAAAGGGTAAGCTTCCATTGACGATACCTGGATCTATGTTTTACAGGGATTCCGGGCAGGGTGTGAGCAAATGTTACGTCCTCAAGTGTTAGCGGATGATTCAAGGGGATACACTTCCTTCCTCATACATACATGCTGGGTTATGTTCAGTAACAAAAAAACCCCATGCAGACAATGGTCTTAAGTCCTATATATATATATTTATCACTACTTACAGGTATGATAAAAACGCATTGAAATAATCCACAACATTACTTACAGGTATGATAAAAACGCATTGAAATAATCCACAACATT
>JARFOD010021266.1:0-10968 GCA_031763545.1 Mopalia muscosa
CCCAACTAACTACATACCCATTACCTTGTTATACTGCTTAGGGAAAGTATTTACATCCGTATTAAACACCCGATTGTCGGTGTTCCTGGATAAAAACGACTTTTTATCTGAAACCCAAGTTGGTTTCCCTAAGTTATATTCCACACTTGACCATATGTTCAATCTTCATATGTAGTTTAGTCGAACTTACCAAAATTAAAAAGAAGAAGTTATTCTACGCATTCGTTGATTTAAGAAAGGCATTTGTTACCATAGACAGGCAGTATTTATGGCAAAAAATTGAGTACTTATGTCGCTGATGGAAAATATTTTAGGATAATAACAAATTTATATGGAGGCATAAAGTCATTTGATAAAGTGGAAAACGGATTTTCAACTATGTTCCCATGCACAACTGGCGTCCGTCAGGGGGAAAACCTGTCGCCATTACTCTTCTTGCTCTATACCAATGATTTAAAAGAAAACGTGGGAGTGTATTCTTGTAGTTCTTGTAGGATTCGAGTTCGAACACAATGAAGACGAGTTATACCTGTACATTGAATTATTTAGTCTGCTCTACGCAGACGACACTGTCATAATTGTCTCCTCGGATGTTGAATTCCAGTTAGCATTAGATGTGTATCATCAATAGACTCAACAATGGAAACTTTGTGGAAATCAACAAAAAACAAAAGCTGTAATTTTGGGGGGGTAGAAACATTAATGAATACATGTTTACAATTGGTAATGAAACAATTGAAAAATGAAAATCATTTAAATACTTAGGCGTCTATTTTAGCAGTAACTTTTTGTATGAAACAAAATGTGCTACATGCAACTAAATTTAACTAATTGTTAAATTTAAGGAACTCAGCTGCTTGTTATATGATCTATGGTGAACTAGGAAGAATACATGTCGATGTAACTATTAAAACTCGTGTGATTGAATTCTGGTCAAAAATATTGGTTTCTAAACCTGCAAAGTTATACAATATGCTGGGCATCGCTCTTATCAAACATTCATCGAAATCTAATTGGCTGAAAGGAGTAAAATCTTGCCTAGACCATTCAAGACTTTCATTTGTCTGGGATAGCTAGTGATTCCCTAACATAAAATGGCTGCTAAGTATTGTCAAACAAGGACTTAATGCAGATATGTTAAACTCTCCGAAAGGTCGTTTCTACCAGCAAATCAAAAGCAGCTTCGAAATGGAAAAGTACCTGTATATTTTACCTGATCTCTTTCTTTTGCTTTACTATGTTTTAGGGCCTCAAATCATTATCTCCCTATTGAAACTGGCCGATGGAATAACGTCCCACTGGACCAGCGCATATGTGAAAAATGCACAAACGGAGTAATTTGACTGTCTTTTTTTTTTAAACGAAAGGAAACTAAAAATACCAGAACACTTTATTTAAAACAGACAATCACACGGGTTAAATAGTTTATTCGTAAATATAAACTTAGGAACTTGCCGCATTTCTTCAATAATGTCATGGCTTGTTGTAAGCGCTAACTATATATGGTGTTTGATAACTTATTGCCAGCTATAATGTTCTATTTTCTCACCTTACGCTCTATAATGATATGTACATGTTTTTTGTCGTATATACCATTCTCCATGCCATGTACAGGGCCTGAGATTAATAAAGAATTTGACTGAATTGGCTCGGCAATAATAATCCTCGGGTCTACCCCGAGTCTGGACAAGACACTCACCTGTTGTATCCGTACACTTGACAATTATAATCAATTGTTCTGACCATTGGAATCCTTTAAACCTCCAATTGCGACGTCTGTATGACATCTTCTATCAATTTTAATATTGGTCTACACATGTTTCTCTGGTGGGTAAAGTCATTGAGAACTACCCAGCTCTCTGTTAACTTTTTAACTTGTTTGTATCTTTGCCTATGTTTTGTCAATTAATATATTCGGTCTCGCAACTCTCAATCTTTTACCTGTACCTTCTGGCATTAATCATTCATCTTTATTGCTTAAAAGTTGACTTATTTGCTTTAAGTTCTTAAATCTATTGTTTGCTTTATTTATATTTACACACAATTAAAGCACAGCTTTGTCAAGAGGACAGTGTACACGATGACCTCCATGCAGGATCAGGTTATTAAGGCTTTTTCAAACTTGATTTTAAGGCGTTAACGGTTTTACTCATAATCGCCTAGTCTGTAAACTTTACTGTCGTCGTCTGGCAAATTACTGCTGTATAAATAAACCGTAATTGTGCCCAAGACCAGAGGTCCGGTACTGGACTTCAAGGGAAGAACATGAATGCGCCGAGTTTTCAAAATTGTATAATTTTCCGTAGAAAAGGTATGGTATTTGATGGTTACAAAAGGAGGCCGATTGGCTGTAGTGTTCTTGTCAATGTTTTTGTGTCCCATGATTGTTATTGCTTTTTGTATTTGTTTTTTTGCGTGCCGTGGTTATTCTTGTCTTTGTTTTTGCGCCCCGTCATTGTTCTTGTCTTTGTTTTTGTGTCCCGTTGTGGTTCTTGTCTTTGTTTTTGTGCCCCGTGATTGTTCTTGTCTTTGTTTTTGCGTGCCGTGGTTATTCTTGTCTTTGTTTTTGTGCCCCGTGATTGTTCTTGTCTTTGTTGTAGCTTCCCGAGGTTGTTCTTGTCTTTGTTTTTGTGTCCCGTTGTTGTTCTTGTCTTTGTTTTTGCGCCCTGTGGAAATTGTTCTTATCTTCTCTGTGTTGACAGAGGCGTCTGGGGTTGTGATTTTTACCCTTTGGGCTGGCTTGCGATCATGTGACTTTCATAACCTTAAGTACAGCGCTAAACTCCAATCGTCAGATGAACAAATCCATATATCCTAACCTTTGTGATGCTCCCGCGGTTTTAATCTACTCTGCTGGCCGCAGATATTCGGGGAATCTTTTATACTATAGCTTTCCGTTGGACATTTACCACGAGTTTCCTCAGGGCTGAAAATGAAAAACAAAATAAAAACTATTCCATTTATTCTGGCTGTTTACAACATTAAACCAATAATCTAAGGCTTCTTGTACCGAAAGCCAAAGTAGAAAAAATAAACATTATTTGATAGCATGTATGGGAAGCCGTTTTAACACTTCTATCTTAATTTTACATGTGTTGAAATCTTTTCCACATATGTTAAATTTTTTTCCACTTATGAAGAAATAAATGACTTTATCTTACTTATGTGAAAATGAATTCCACATAAGTGGAAAAGAATTCAACATATGTGGAAAAGAATTTTACATATGTGAATAAAAGTTTCACACATGTGAAATGAATTATTTATTTTACATATGTTGAAAAGTATTTCACTTACTTAAAAAAGAATTCAACATATGTGAAAAAGAATTCGACATATGTGAAAAAGAATTCGACATATGTGAAAAAGAATTCAACATATGTGAAAAAGAATTCAACATATGTGAAAAAGAATTCGACATATGTAAAATAAGTCTCAATTCAACATATCTTTTTCACTTATGTAAAATAAAAAGGTGAGTGGAACTCTTTTGCAGATATGAGAAATAAAATCATCCACGACCTCAATTATTGACTTCTCTCTCACAGCCTGTATTTAGCTGCAATGAATTTGACCAAAAAGAATAATCTGACCAGGAAATCCTCCCTTTGCATTTCGCAAAGCATTTGTTATTTTCTAGCAAAGAATAAATCAGGGGAAACTACATTTGTTTTATAAGCCTACAATTGCGACTGATTCTGTAGAGAGCATTAAGCCTGCTACGTCTGATTCGTCGGGAAAATAAAATGTAGACTACAATAAAACTACTGAAACAGAATAAACCCGTCGCCTTATATAATATTCACTCTTTTTTGTTACCTTGATTGGCATGTTTCATAATAGAATGTAAGGTTTTGTATTGTTGGCTGTAAATATAAATGAGTGTTCGATTTTTGGCAGTCTGTACTTAATGACCTATTTATAACATAGGTCATTGTCTGCGTTTTGCTTTGTTGTTGTTGTAATCCAATGTGATCAACTGTCTCGACTTGGGAGTGTGCCCTGCTGATGCTAAATTTGCATAGCCTGTGGAATTTATTCCTATCGTCTTTGCAATCGTCTTCAAAGTATTCACAAGACGATAGTAAGCTTAAATGAAGGTTGGATACGGTCCATTGCTGTGGGGAGAAATCATTTATCAGTTTGTTTGATAACTGGAACTCTTGTGAACATATCTAAAATTAAATTTTACTTACATGAGTGAAATTATTTTCCACATATGTGAAATAGTTAGGTTTTTGTGTTTTATTTTACTTATGTGAAAAAGGATATATGTTGAAAAGAATTCTACATATGTAAATTAAATTTTTGGGGACATATGTGCAAATGTTTTTTACATTGTGTAAATCTTTTCAACATTAGTAAAAAAGAACTAAACATATGTGAAAAAGAATTGTACATAATTAAAATAAAAGCAAAACTAATTCGACATATGCAGAATACAGGTGGAAGTAATAAAACGGCTTGCCATAGGCATGTTGAAATATTTTCTTAACAATACAATGAAAATAAAATCCGACAAAGAGAAAGGTCATTCGTTACAGTTATGTAATGTCTCCCTTCAAGCTACGGCAACTATACGAACGTTAAACCTGTATTGATATCGAAAGATTAAAGCGTTTATAAATTTATAACTCTCCCCATAATGAAGATGTAGAAAGCGATTGTATCACTTCTCCCCTTATTCTATGGTTATATGGAGATATATGGATATGTGAAATTGTTGTTCAGTGGTAATTCACGCGATGTTTGTGTGTGACATGGGAGTTAGAGATGTTAATGTTTCATAAACGTTTATGTGAGCAGTGGGTGAGCACCAGTTCAAATACGTCCAGTTTGAATCGTCATCAAGACGATTTTTATACTCAGACCAGACAATTGCTTCTCTACTGCTTTGTTCATGGTTGTTTGTTTGATTAGGATGTATCACCATACTCAGAAGGTTATCTCACAAATGGGCCAGTACAATCACAGTAGGCAATTTGAATACATCACAAACAGATCGATGTTACAGGACACCTTAAGTTAGCTCTTAGAGCACCAGGACAAGAGGAAGCCCTCTCACTACCACAACGATCAGCTTCGATCATGATACTCATACAAATAATATTGTTTATCTGTTCTAGGGGGTACCATATGGATAAAACGGTTAGGCCAATAGATTATCATGGTCAGAACTAGTACTTATAATGAGTGGAAAATTATCGGATGACGAGAAGATTTACACAGAATGACAAAAATTATCCGTTTGGTCAGAATATTAGATGAGCTTGGTCAGATCAGAGGATTACCTTAATCAGATAAGTGGGGCAACATGATCTGAACTGTAAAAATCTCGTGGGACAAGATGATAATCATAATCTGACCACATGAATATCATGATCTGACAAGAAGATTATCATGATCTGACTACATAAATATCATGATCTGACAAGAAAAAAAAAGAATCACGGTCTGACGAGATTGTCAGAAGATTATCATGATTATATTATTCAAAGTGAAAATGTCATGATCTAACCAGGAGAAGATTATCACGATCTGTGACCAGAAGAAGATTATCATGGTCTGACCAGACGATTATCATAATCTGACCAGAAGAAGATTATCATGGTCTGACAAGATTATTATCATAATCTGACCAGAAGAATATTATCATGATCTGACCAGATGCGTATCATGATCTCACCAGATGAGTATCACGATTTGACCAGAAAAAGATTATCATGGTCTGACAAGACTATTATCATAATCTGACCAGACGAAGATTATCATGATCTGACCAGATGAGTATCATGATCTCACCAGAAGATTATCATCACCAGAGAAGAAGATTATTATGATCTGATAAGACGATCTGAGAAAAAGATTATCATGGTCAAGAAGATTATCATGGTCTGACAAGAAGATTATCATGATTTGATAAGACGATTATCGTGATCTGACCACCTGATGATCATGATCTGACAAGAAGATTATCATGGTCGGACAAGAAGATTATCATGATCTGATAAGACGATTATCACGATCTGACACGAAGATTATCATGGTCTGATAGGAAAATTATCATGATTTGACAAGAAGATGATCAGGATGAGACAAGAATCCAGCCATGGTCCGACCCTCTGGTTTATCATACCCCCAAAAATAGGATAAATAAACGAAAAAAAATGACAAGCCTACAAATATTCAAGAGAGGATAACTCGTTCGTTCTTGTATAGACCATCTATTCAGGAACTTATCTCCCTTTCAATATTTGTTTATGTAGTCTATTTCTATGAATTCCCCTTAACGCATCACAATCTTTCGCGATTGTTAATTTTAATAAGGGGCTTTTCAAACGATATCCTCTTATATCAGTCATCCACGGGAGATCAGCAAAAAAAAAAAAAATCTAAATGTTCGGTCCCTCGTGTTTATTGGGTATTTTGATTGTTGAAAGAGATAGAAATTAAGAAGCATGCAGCAAAAATTTATCAGTGAGGGTATAGAGAATTCTTTGGATTTGTATTGATAAGGCAGTTCCACATTTGGAATGAATGTGTGAAATATACAATAATACACTCCGGATCCAGCTTTGCTGAAGTTCTTATAGGCAATGAAACAACAAGAAAATATTTTACTTTGAAATTTGCTGAAAATCTTATATTTTTGTTGTGTTCGCCGATCGGTATCAGTAACTCCATTCAAATTTCGTATTGTAAGAACTTGTGTTTTTTGTAATCGTCGTTTACGAGGATTGATTAATTGATTGATTGATTGATTGATTGATTGATTGATTGATGTTTTAAGTTGTGCTTAAGGTTATTTCACTTATACGAAAGCTGCATATATCAACAATAATTTACACTAGCACAACAGAGATGTGAAGCGTTATAATTTTGAAAAGTTATTTTTTCTCAAGTGCTAAGTAAATACAACATAATTCCTACTCTAAAAACGAACTGCTCTTGGCCAGAGGGTTCGTTTAGGAGGAAGAATGGCAATTTACGCGAGCAGATCTTTGCGTGCGACATATGAGTTTTGCCAGTTTGTAACCATCAAGTACCATCTAGCTTTTAACGTCGACTGGAAACTTTGGGATAAATCCGCACCATTACTGTCTTACCAGGAAACGACGAAGGGGCTCTACTTTAACATAAAACCATATGTAGGTGCATAAAAAAAAATTTAAAATAAGTTTCAATTATGTTTTCGCAGACAATCGATGTAGCGATACAGTGATGTCAGAATGAATCGGCTTATAGGCAACTTTCGCGGGAGTATACTTTATTGACTATGTGTATGGTTTAAACAATATTTTATCGGCTATGTGTATGGTACATGCAACAATATAGAATCCCCTTTGTTATACCTTACCTAGCAGCTGGCCAAACTCTGTTATCACATTGGGCATTCGAACGTGAGTAGGCCTACCCACAGACTGCCCCTGTGTCAAGTTAGGAGTTTTTGGGCAGTAGGCCTATATATGTTCTTACCGTCACGTGCACTTTTTCAAATGTATATATTCGAGTATTTACTGAGCTTTTGAAGTATGTTCTGATTATCATGTAGGCCTATATTTTCTTTAATAAATTTATTTTCGAGTATTTCCCGTTGCTTTTCAAGTTAGTGTTGTATTCAATGATTTTGTGTAGAATTTCACATGTTTGGTATATTTTTGATCAGCATAAATTATGAGTACACAGTAGTCCAAAATACAGCTATAAGTTATATAGCATTGGATTGATAATCGGATAACCACCCAGTAGCAATATAAGCAGGGATAGGCGGGACGGGACGTAGGGCTAAAAGTTAGAGTGCACAATAAACCTGTGTGATTTCAAGTTTTGATACCGGTACCGGCCTATATCCTTTAGTACTTCCAATAATAAAAACATTATTAACAGTAATGAAAACCGAACTTTCGGACCGATTTTATATGGCAAACGTGACTTGAGATCTGCAATTAGCCTTGTTGCAAATACGGAAACTTTGTTATAGTCCTATTTATATTGTAAGTTCATTTGTAGGCCTACTCTTATCAAAATTTGGCACAACAAAACTCTAGAATCTTGCCGCTGTTGTGGCGCGTCAGAATGATGCATTATGGTTGTTAATTTTTGCATTACCCTTCGAAAGACGGATTTTTCCAATAACGAACAGCTGTGAAAAGTGTGTATTGAAATCATGTATGTCATTGAATGAGTGATAGATTGGTGTTTAGGGATTTGGTGAAATCTCCACTCATCTTTTTCATTTTTTCATATCTATACAGTTGAGTACTCCAAGAAATCATCGGACTATAATCAATGTAGGCATATGGCCTAGGCCTATGTATATTTGAAGTCTATCTTTCTGATATTTCGTATTAGGCTTCGGGTTCCGTAAACTGACAATCGAAGAGCAAAGACGATAGGCCTACGGTTTTTTTAATAATAGTTTATGTCTGTTGTTTTAAGCTGTCAGGGAATTGATAATATTGTAGATACAGATAAAGGAAATAAAGAAAAAGAACACTGTGAGACACTATAATGACTATTGAGATCCACCACCGTGACTGAAACAATCCGCAAACTAAAACATGTACCGATATCCCCTCCTTCATACCCTCTTGTCTTCACGTGTCTGAATATTGTTTTATTTAATTTCCATGCAATTGTTCATATTAACCTTTAGCATTATAAAATAAACCTATAAGGCTAATTTATCTTATACTTTCAGAAAACTATTGGATACAAGTCCTTGTTAAAATGACAGATAAGCAGTATGGGGCGTACAGCATAAGGCTATATAATGACGATACCTGGGTCGAATGGATCACATGATAAACAATATCCAGGTATGGTCAATGCAGTCTTAGGTTTTATTGATGGTTTTGTATGCTGGCAAGTGCACAAGTCTGGGACTATCTGACTGTTTCATCTTGGATCAAGAAACACATGTACAGTAAACAGAGGTGAGATAGTTGTACTGTTTGTTTTCTTTCTGGTTTCTAGATCTTATGCTGTATATCTATCTTTGGCGAGCTCTTGGATGTCAGATTTTCCCAGATCATGAGATGCTACTTATGTCTAATATAAAAATGGTCAACATACATGTATATTATATTATATAGATATATATTTTTTAATCATTTAATGATTTTCAGTTTAAGGTTCATTCAGTTACAGTTATTATAAAGTATCAATAAATCACACAAACACATAACTGATAATACGCTCTGTTTATAACAACATCAATAAACTTTTAGTACTTTTAGTCGACAAAGAAAAAGATAGCATAACTTCCTTATATTTGGTAATAGTGGTGCGTAAGGCTAGAGAAACATATGATGTCTAACATTGTGTTCTTTTTAAAGTTTGTCTCAGGACAGGCCTGACAGTCAAAACAGCAAGCAACATCAACTATGGAGAGTGTACATGTAGTCAGAAACTGTGAACGTAGATTTATAAAACTTTGGAAAAACTTTGGAAAGCCAGGTAAAGATTTTCCTAATCAGACTTAAATAAGCTTTTAATCCTTAGGCCTACTCTATGTTTAAAAAAAGCTGTTTGTTCTTTTACAAATTAATTATTTGATCTATATCAAATTCACAAGTTTGTAGTCTTGAGATAGCAAAACTTTTTAAAAAATATATCGCTTTTTGTAAGGTTCTGGGTATTGTTCCACAAAGCCATCTTAATCAAAGTTTATATTTAAATTACCAATAAGAAACAATACCTTCAGCACTGGTTGCCATGACAACTAAATAAACTTAGCTATTAAGATCGATTCGTGGAACAGGTCCCAGATGTATATTACTTATCATTAAGAGCGAGCTTTAACATTATATTAACCAACAAATGGCCAGCAAGTCCTTGACAGTTAACCTGGGTATTGAAAGGCAATTACAAACTAGGCTTGCATCTAACCTCCAAATTTTCAAGGCACAGTTCAATGTTTACAAGGTACTCACAGGAAATGTTCAAATCTGAACAAATTAGTGTTAAGAAACCAGAGTTGAATTATAATGAAAATTGTAAAGACTTTCATCTTGTGTTATGTAATAGCTGGGTAACATGTTTTACTCCTCTTCACTCAAACAGATGAAAGGGTAGCTTGTGGCTATAGTCTGGTTTAGTGTGTAAAAGATGACTTCCTGTAATTGCAGCAGTTAGGGAAACTGTTTATTCTTGACTGGTGATGCCTTGCAGCTGCATCACAAAGCCTGGTTATTTATCAAACTGCAACTGTGGAATGCAGTGGCTGCAACCCCTCTCTGTCAGACTGGCTCAAACATTTTTTAAACAAGGTTTAGTATTCCCTTTGGAACACAGGCTATTTTCAGAAACAGCTCACTTTTCCATCAGTTTCTCTCAGACTCAAGTTTTTTTCTCCTAGCCATTCGCTGTAGCAATCGTAGTAACTTTATTACAATTAGGTCATTTCTCTATAAGCAAACTTAGTCACTCTATTATAATTAGGTCATTCTCTGTAACCAATCTCAGTAACTTTATTATAATTAAGCCATTCTCTGTAGCAATATTAGTAACTTTATTATGATTTAGTGATTATCTACAACCATCTTAGTAACTCTATAATAATTCAGCCATCCTCTAAAAACAATCCTAGTAACCTTATTATAATTAACCCATTCTCTATAGTCAATATTAGTAACTTTATTATAATAAAGTCATTATCTATAGTCAATCTTAGTAATTTTATTATAATTAGGTCATTCTCTATAGTCAATCTTTGTAACTTTATTATAATTAGGTCATTCTCTATAGTCAATCTTAGTAACTCTATTAAAATTAGGTCATTCTCTATAGTCAATCTTAGTAGCTCTATTATAATTAGGTCATTCTCTATAGTCAATCTTAGTAACTCTATTAAAATTAGGTCATTCTCTATAGTCAATCTTAGTAGCTCTATTATAATTAGGTCATTCTCTATAGTCAATCTTAGTAACTCTATTAAAATTAGGTCATTCTCTATAGTCAATCTTA
>JARFOD010021277.1:0-10967 GCA_031763545.1 Mopalia muscosa
CCCCCCCCCCCCCCCCAAAAAAAAAAAAACAAAAAAAACATAACAAAACAACAAAGCAAAACATAAAACAATGACAAATTAACCTTTCAGTAAATATCGTATTTAATGCCTTATTTAAACAAGACACAGCTATTCATGGGAGAAAGACTGTAAATAAACTTATAACAAATATCCAAAGAAACATTTTAATAAATATCTCAATAAATGTTCAATTATTCGAATGTAAACACGGTATTTGAATGGTGAAGATTGACCATCATTCTACTGCTGTCCATCTATAAGATAAAGGGCAATGTGAAGCCGGTTTGCTACATTTTTCTCTATGAATTCACTGTTCTGTAAAGTGTAATTGTCTTGTGCATAAACTCTGATCAGCCAATTAAATGCAAGCAGCTTTACATTGAGTGTGTAGATTAAATTTAGTTGAATGACGCTGAGGTAGTTTGTGACATTTGCTCTGACAACTATGTGGATTAATTTGAATTACTGCTTCGAGCAGTTTTTATTGGATGAATTGGCATTTTAGCAGGTTTTGTTGAGCAGTTCTCATATGAGTAATTATCATCTGCGATTATAATTGGAACCGTTGCTGTTTTGAGTTACCACAACAGAGTGACTTCCCTTTGCCAAAAGATGTTGACAATTGATCTCAAGGTATAGGGCAGCCTGCCTTTACTTATAGCTTTAAAATTGTTGCATTTGCAAAAATAAATAAGATGTTCGGACAAAAATGTAAAATAACTCTGAACTGTGAAAAAAACCAAAGGCATTAACTTTTTTAGGAAAGTGAGTTGACCAATGATTATTCTTTGTTTTCAGTGAAATTGGAGGCTCACATTTATCAGATTCCACTTGGGATAATAGCTTTGGGGGAGTCTGTTTCTCTGTTGTGTGAATACACTGGCTCCCCAGTACCTGTTCTCTACGAATGGTTTCTCCACACAGAGACTGTACACATAGGTAAAGCTTTAAATATAAATAATGTTAGCCGAAGAGATGAAGGATGGTATACATGTCAAATCAAGAACATGATTGATGCAGATAAACACAGCCAGTATCTACCTTTGAGATGTAAGTGCCATATCTTTTTTTATTTTTTTATAATTTGTTTATTTTCACACAAGCTGACAAACAGATACAATATGTAATCAACTAGTTGTAAACTAATACCTGTGTATTTTTTTTACTGTATACACACTGTACACACAATATTTTATCAAAATATTAAAAGCACGTATAATCCAACATTAAATCAAGAAAAGAAAAAAGAAAATTACTAAGAGAAGAATACTAATGATAATAGACAATAATAATTCTACTGGTAAAATGGCCACACACAGAAGCTAATGCTCAAAAGATATACACGGATCAATTTGATTACAAGTAATCATAACGCATAATAATAATTTGGCCTGGCGTTGAGTCCTACCTCAAGGGCATACACTTGAAACCATGTTGACAATACGAGCGTAAGTGCCATATCTTGTTTAACTTGTTTATAATGTACATTTGGGTTAATATTATTGTATGAAACTTAATGCTGATTGTCACTTTGAAAACAAATATGATTAATGCAAAACTTTATCCTGAACTGAACCTTGGATGCAACATTCACAATCTTGCTGATGGAACTATGGTCTGAACATAGGCTTTTTATTAAGCACTGGACAAACGAACATTGAAATAAGAAATCTTCCTTTACAAATGTCAGAATAACTCAAAGGTTAATTAGTATGAACCCTTGTTTTTGTCATGATGATCATATCGTGTTTGTTGCCACTGATGTGGACGGTTGTTTCTTCACCCATTCTGGTGAGCCTGGGTCAGATGAGTGAAAATCGTCAAGCCAGGTGCAAATCCCCGATGAAATCCTCTACCAAAGCATTGCATGTATCATGATTAAAGTAGATTAAAGTACCGAATAACACTTGTCAGTGTGGTAAGTCTCTTACAACATGTATTGATTCGACGTTTTCAGACAAACCAGAGGTGATCTACGTTACTGGAGACTCTGTAGTTCCCAATGAAGGCTATTCTGGGAGGTTAACTTGTATGTTTAAAGGTCATCCTGTGAGTGTTGACTGGACTAAAGACAACAAACCAGTGGATTCAACTCGTGTATTCAGCATGAGAACTCGCGAATTTTTAACTAATGGAACGACACTTGCTCAGTTAGAAATAGGTTTGATAAATGAACAGGACCTTGGTGAATACACTTGTCGTGGGAAAAATACATTTGGATATGCTGAGGCGAAATCTAAAATAACAGGTAACTACGAGACAACTGAAATAGAAAATTACTTTTATTAATTTTTTGGCAAACTTAAGATGATAAGATCGTCAAAGTTTACAAAATAATCACTCTCTAGTAATAAAAACTCTTCTTCAATACTTTGTGTTCAAGTTGCATTAGCGCACGGCTGTTCCTTTTTGGTAGCGAGTGCGCTTACTAATCCTACTTGGATTTGCTGTTCACAAGATCGTGTCCGTCTGTAGACCCTCAGGTATGTGAGTCAATCACATGTTGTGGCTCCGACAAAGACACAAGGCTATAATTAGGCAGAGAAAAGTGTGAAATGTACATTCTGTCATCATATAGGTGAAATACCCTGGAGTACGATTTAAAGCCCCCAATCAAACAATTAAATTCTCTCATATGGTAAATCGAGTAGATTATGAACTCAAACTGGACAGATTATCCATGGAGCTGTTTATATGTTTTAGATGCTTTAATACCAGTGGTCATCCCCCCTTCTGTGGTTCCAGAGGACCTCGATTTGATAGGTAAGTGGTCAGCTATTGGCCAGGTTCATCCATAGATTGGCCCTAGGCCTTGGCTTAGTGGTTTAACATCTCTGCTTACTAATCCTACCTTGATGTACAGTTCAGGTGCTCCAGTTTGTCCAACAGGTACATGAGTGAGTCACACAATATGGCTTTGGCAACTGCAGGGGGGATTTGGCAATCCAAGGGGTGATTTGGTAACTCAAATTCTAGGAACTCAAAGCTAGGGTGAACACTAGGCCAAAGCCTTGTGATGTGAATTATTGGGAATGGAATCTGGTAACTTAAAGCAAAGTGTAATGCTAGGCCAAAGCCTTGTGGTGTGAATTATTGGGGGTGGAATGTGGTAACTTTAAGCTAGGGGTAACACTAGGCTAAGGCCTTGTGGTGTGAATTATTGGGAATGGAATGTGGACACTTTAGGCTAGGGGTAACACTAGGCTAAAGCCTTGTGGTGTGAATTATTGGGAATGGAATGTGGACACTTTAGGCTAGGGGTAACACTAGGCTAAAGCTTTGTATTGTCAATTATTGGGAATGGAATGTGGTAACTTTAAGCTAGGGGTAACACTAGGCTAAAGCCTTGTATTGTCAATTATTTGGAATGGAATCTGGTAACTCAAAGCAAAGGGGAACACTAGGCCAAAGCCTTGTGGTGTGATTTATTGGGGGTGGAATGTGGTAACTTTAAGCTAGGGGTAACACTAGGCTAAAGCCTTGTGGTGTGAATTATTGGGAATGGAACGTGGTAACTTTAAGCTAGGGGTAACACTAGGCTAAAGCATTGTATTGTCAATTATTGGGGTGGAATTTGGTAACTTAAAGCAAAGGATAACACTAGGCTAAAGTCTTGTGGTGACACTTATTGGGGATAGAATCTAGTAACTCAAAGCAAAGGTGGACACTGGGCCAAAGTCTCATGGTGTATTTTATTGGGGATGGAATCTCATAACTCAAAGTCAAGGGGAACAGTAGGCCAAAACTTTATGTTGTAAATTATTGGGGTTAGAATCTAGTAACTTAAAGCTATGGTGAACACTAACCCAAACATTGTGGTGTAAATTAATTTTTGAAAATGTATCTTGTGGTCATTTGGGATTATCTATTTTCCATATGCTCCAAGTTAAAGTTGAATTTAATACAACAATCATTTGCAGATTTATTCAGCACATGAATTTTATGATCCATCTGAGATTAGGCAAGTATCATTCGTATATTGAGATACTTCAAATTCGGTGTTATATCATTCCCCTGTCAACCACATGATATCCTTATTGAAATTAGACAGGAATCCATTCTGATTAGCTGGTTTTTGTTATATTGTGCGAACCAGTTCCATCCACTTATTAATCATTTTCAACATTGAGAGGCCCTCGGCCATGGCTTAGTGGTAGCCTGTGCGCTTACTAAACCGAACCTGCTTCCATGTGCCGTTCACCGGATCGAGTCTACCATTTAACCATCAGGTGTATAAGCGAGTCACATGATGTGGATCCGGCAACTGGGGGGGATTGTTTTTATGAGGTTCCCTCCTGGTTTCCCACCGTAGTAAGGCTAGGTGCAGTGTGAAGTGGACAATCCATCATCCTATTAGTGAAATACCCTTGAGTACGACATTAAACCCCAATCAATCAAACAAACAATCAAAATTAAGAAATTTTAGAAATGGAATCAAATGCCCTCTTAACATCAATACATGTATATAGCAGAATGCCTGGGATGTTTTGTTTAATAGTTTGTGATTCTATGACGTCCTAAATTAGACGAATATTGTCACCTATAAATCTCCTCGGGATAAACCCTGTTTGAAATTAGTGTGTTACGATGAAGTTTGCAGCCAGTAACATGCAAAATTTGCTATAAATATTGGTCTCCAATTTTTACTAATATACCACATTTCCTTTTGGCAATTAGGTACTTTTTTCTTCTTTCTGTGAAGTGGAAAGTTCGCTGGTTTAAAAGGCTTCATTCACCAAGCAAATTACAGCATCACCAATATAATCATAAAAAACATGTATAATCTCTGTGGCGAATCCATTACATGCAGGACTTTTCTTTTACATAACCTTGATAGCGGCTTGGACTGCGCAAAAAGTCAACTCTGCTCATCTCAAGAACCACATTGTGATGGGGAGTCAGCTTCACTTAGAATCCATTCATCGATGGAGAAATCTGTGTAGTTTGTTTCTATATACCTTTTGCCCTGTGAGGGAGCGGGTGGGCCATGGCCCTGCAGAATACTCCCTCGGCTTCCTTAGTCGATCGTAAGAGGTGAGAAAAGAGCTTGCTTTCTGTTGCCCTGGTGTTCGCAGAGCTAAAGGGTAACGGGAAGGAAATTTGTTTGTGATTTTCTGTATTTTTGTCCGTCATCATATAAGTGAAATACCCTTGAGTACGACGTTGAACACCAATCAAACAAATAAACAATCTATATACCTTTTATATAACATTTCAGGATGTTGTCAAGCCCGTGGTGTGCTTCCTGCTTGTATGGACAGGTGTACTGCGGATCTGAATCACGGGAAGTTAATGAACAGTATATCACACGGTCCCTGTGAGCCATCTATCTATCTCGTCATGGAATGTTTGGCAGGTAAAGTAATGCTAAGCTGTCATCATTGTAGTCCATTCTAATTGATTCAATACAAGACACGTTAAACAGTATGTTATTGTAGTTAAAGATGATCTTCTTTGCTTCCCCCACGCTCTAACAACATTTAGCATTCCGTTGACATTAGTATGTTTCTATTCAAATATGTGTTTTATCATTTCTTATCTTATTTATTATTTTTGGTTTAAAAGTTTGTATGCTTATAGATTAAAGATTATAGGGTTTATTTTTATAAAATAATATTTGTTGAACAAATTTCTCTATTATTTACTGTATTGATGGTATTGGAGCTTGATGAAGCCCTGTAATTTTTTTTTTTTAATATTCTTAAAAATTAACTTTGAAGATTAATAATTTTTGCTGTGTAAACAAATATTGGTTGTTTGTACTGGCATGTTTAATAAATACAACATGATTGTATACAATACAAGCATTTACATGTTAACACACAATTCTCTCCTTTCCTTCAGATCGCCGGGACAGTACTAAGTGTTGTCAAGAAAATCGTGTCCAAGATACGTGTCTACCTTTGTGTTCTGGTGAGACCATTGACTCTGAGGAAATGGAGAATACCAACTGTCTGAGGTCCACAAGGAGGATTTTCCAGTGCTTCAATATTAGTCACAGTAAGTCGAATCAGTCACTGCAGGTCTATTAAAAACTTGTCATTGTGAGTCTATTCAGTCTATGTGGGTCTAAACAGACACAGCGAGTCTAATCAGTCACGGCAGGTCTAACCTGTCACTGTGAATCTATTCAGTCAACGTGAGTCTAATCAGTTACTGTGAGTCTATTCAGTCACTGTGAGTATTATCAGTCACTGTGAGTCTATTCAGTCACTGTGAGTATTATCAGTCACTGTGAGTCTATTCAGTCACTGAGTCTATTCAGTCACTGTGAGTCTATTCAGTCACTGTGAGTCTAAGCAGTCACTGTGCGTCTAAGCACTCACTGTGAGTACTATCAGTCACAGTGAGTCCAAGCAGTCACTGTGAGTCTAAGCAGTCAACGGGTGTCGATCAGTCACTGTGAGTCTAAGCAGTCACTGTGAGTCTAAGCAGTCAACAGGTGTCGATTCAGTCACTGTGCATGCTTATTATTAACAGTCACTGATTATTAACAGTCACTGTGATTATTAACAGTCACTGGGAATCTTATCAGACACAGTTAGTCTAACCAGTCACTGCAGGTCTAAGCTGTCGCTGTGAGTCTAATCAGTCACTGTGAGTCTAAGCTGTGACTGTGAGAACTATCAAACACAGCCAGTCTCATCAGACACAGTGAGTCTTATCAGGCACAACTCTTGAACCACCACCAAAAACTGTTAGTCTAATTAGTCATCGAGAGTCACTGTGAGTCTAATCAGTCACAATGGTTCTAATCAGTCACTCTAATCGTTCAGTTATTTAATCCAATGAATCACTGAATCTAATCAGCCACTGTAATCCCAATCGGCCACTGAGTCTAATTAGTTGTAAAATCAATTGAGTGTGAATTGACTGGAATACACTTGAGTGTGAATCAACTCTTGGAATACACTTGAGTGTGATCCATCTCTTGGAATACACTTGAGTATGAATCAACTCTTGGATACACTTGAGTGTGAATCAACTCTTGGAATACACTTGAGTGTGAACCATCTCTTGGAATACACTTGAGTGTGAATCAGCTCTTGGAATACACTTGAGTGTAAATCATATCTTGGGATACACTTGAGTGTGAAGACCAGCTCTTGGAATACACTTGAGTGTGAATCAACTCATGGAATACACTTGAGTGTGAATCGGCTCTTGGAATAAACTTGAGTGCGAATCAACTCTTGGAATACACTTGAGTGTAAATCATCTTTTGGAATACACTTGAGTGTGAATCAACTCTTGGAATACACTGATTGTGAATCATCTATTAGAATAATCTTCAGTGTGATTCAGCCTTGATCAGGACTTTAAAACACCAGTGTGGCATGCAAGTTTGGAATCCTCAAATAGATTTCTCCTGCTTGTCTAAGTTTTCAAGACTTCATGTGAATTATACATTTGAGACCATATTCGCGGCCGTGGGTCAGTGGTAGCGAGTGCGCTTCCCGAACTGAACATGCTTCGATTTACTGTTCACCGGTTCGAGTCCGCCTATCGACCATCAGGTATATGAGCGAGTCACATGTTGTGGCGTCCCGGCACTCGCAAGGGTGGTTTTTACAAGGTTTCCTCCCGGTTTTTCACCGTAATAAGACTGCGTGAAGTGGACAATCCGTCGTCATATAAGTGAAATACCCTTGAGTGCGACGTTAAACACCAATAAAACAAACAAAACAAACAAACAAACAAAGACAACATTTATTGTATGCCATATACATCTGGCTACTCACACCTTAGAGTTTTCTGATTTATTTTATAGTCACATGACATGTTAAACAAGGCAGCAAACAAAAGCACATATATAAGATGAACATGTTAATAATCTAATTATTACTCTGTAGAAAATGTTTTCTTGCCGGATCTGACTGGTGGCAGTCACCACATGTATATATTTACACAAATGTCATTTACCACATAGAAAAAACTGAGTACCGTAACAATAATGTCTGCTCTGATCTGATACACATAGATCAACAACACTAGGAGCAACTAGTTCCTGATTGTCACAGCAAAGTAGAAAGTTTTCACATTACCTGCATGGCATTGATCACCAACTGTTGACAACTGGTCATAAGAGGACATAGGCCAATAGAATCAGGTTTCTTATTAGTCAGTTCTGAGAAAATCCAAGCCCTAAGCTAGGCTTTCAAATCATCTTATGTAGTATTTCTTTTTAAACTCTGAATATCAACACCTCTTACCATGTGTGTTATTATATTATCTTCACCACATTTACACTCATAACAAGTCGTCATTTAGCTGTATATTTTCATACCAATTTTCTTTTCCTTCAGTGAATGTTCCAACTCCACCAGAAAATCTGGTATTGCTTGAGTCGGTGGCTGGTGAAGTGTCGATCTCCTGGAATCGGCCAGTAAAGAACGTTCACAAGATGACATTCTACCACCTGTTCTACCAGAAGGAGGGAGATCCTAAACCACAGCTGATATCACTGGTAAGACCCATTCTATAACTATACACTATCATAGTATATGTTCATCCCGTGGGCTAGTTTTGGAAGGGAAAAGTTTGTGACTCATTCTATATCAATACACTATCATAGTAAATGTTCATTCCCTGGGCTAGTTTTGGAAAGGAAAAATTTGTGATTCATTCTATATCAATACACTATCATAGTATACGTTTATTCCATGGGTTAGTTTTGGAAGGGAAAAGTTTGTGACTCATTCTATATCAATACGCTATCATAGCATATGTTCATTCCGGGGGCTAGTTTGGGAAGGGAAAAGTTTGTGACTCATTCTATATCAATACACTATCATAGTATATTTTCTTTCCGTGGGATAGTTTTGGAATGGAAAAGTTTGTGACTCATTCTATATCAATACACTATCATAGTATATGTTCTTTCCATGGGCTAGTTTTGGAAAGGAAAAGTTTGTGACTTATTCTATATCAATACACTATCATAGTATATGTCCAGTCCGTGGGCTAGTTTTGAAAGGGAAAAGTATATCAATTCACTATCATAGTATATGTTCATTCACTGGGCTAGTTTTGGAAAGGAAAAGTTTGTGACTTTTTAGAGTGACAGTAACAGGGTCAAATCATTAGATAGGGGCAAACTGGGGAAAGTTGGAGATTTCCTTGGGGCAGGTGTCCGTTGATCAATCATGATACCTTTTTCCTGTCTATGTATTTTTATTTTAGTATCTGTATGTATTATGTCTTCTACATTTATCTCTTTCTAGGCTAGTACCTTTACAGCTGACGCTTTTAACCTGACAAGTAATGGGGTGTTTCACATTTGGCTAGTTGCTGGGAATACCATTGGACAGAGTATCAAGTCTAACATACTCAATTTAACAGTTAAAGGTATAGTATCCTATATTAGTTCACATAGTCACTCAGTTTTCAGTGTTATGAATTATATGATGGCTAATACACAATGTAACCTATGTTAGCTTATCTTAAATTTGTTTATACCATGCATCATTTGCTGGCTGGCCTGATTTCTAGCCGTTTCCTTCGGTCTGCATTCTATGCTGGCTGGCCATATTACTAGCAGATTCCAATAGTCTGTATTCTAAGCTGGCTGGCTAGATTATTAACAGTTTCCTTCAGTCTCCATTCTTTGCTAGCTAGCTGGCCATATGACTAGCAGATTCCAATAGTCTGTATTCTAAGCTGGCTGGCTAGATTATTAACAGTGTCCATTAGTCTGCATTCCATACTGGCTGGCCAGATTTCTAGCAGTTTCCATTAGTTTGCATTCTGTGCTGGCTGGCCAGATTATTAGCAGTGTCCAATAGTCTGCATTCTATGCTGGTTGGCTGGATTATTAGCAGGTTCCATTAGTCTGCATTCTGTGCTGGCTATAACATACACAGTATTAAGGGACTTTATTATTTATATGTTGGTGAAAAACAAGGATTTACTTTACTCATAAAAGTGATATGTCACTGCCGTTAAATAACAATTTTTATTATTTCAAATTGTTCTGCCTAAAAGACCTCTGTTTCTATGATGACATTACATACAAACATGCATCATTTTCCCACACAACACAACGCCTACTTTATCTGTGATGAACAGCAGGATAGTGTAGCAAAGTCACCAGCCCTGATTAGTGAGCGATCACTCCTTCTGCTGGGCCCGGGGTTGTGGCTTATTGGTTAACGAGTTCACAGGATCAAGTCTGTCTGTCGACCCTCCAGTATATGAGCGAGACAAACGATGTTTTGCCTTAGTACCCACCAACTTATGAAAACGTCTTTGTTCATTTACCATTAAAAAAAAACAAGAATTCTTTGACGAAAATTAATAAATCAGTATTTAAAGAGAAGAAAATAATTGTTGTTATTATTTTATAGATGTTTTTCCGAGTGCACCCGAGCTTTTACATGGTCAGTCTCTAACACCGTATTCCATTTCCTTATCCTGGGATTACCCTGAGGGGTCAACTCCTGCTACCTTCTTTTTGATCAACTCAAGAAAATCAACTGAGATTAAATATAAAGTCCATAATGTAAGTATACAGTAGAGTTATAAATTATGGTTTAGTAGGTTTCCTTTATTACATTCAAAATGTATTAGGTCAGAATGAGACATCAGTCATCAGCTAATACAGGCGGAGAGTATTAAAAATACTATGGCTTTTTAATGTGAAAACAATGTGACAAACTAACACAGAGATTAGGAACCCAACAGTCTACTTCCTCACAAGTATGCTAGAGCCTCACTGTGGGTGTGACCCAGTGGACCATCAAGTATGCTAGAGCCTCACTTTGAGTGTGACCCAGTTGACCATCAAGTATGCTAGAGCCTCACTTTGAGTGTGACCCAGTGGACCATCAAGTATGCTAGAGCATCACTGTGGGTGTGACCCAGTTGACCATAATAATAATAATAAAACTTTATTTTCTGAGGGTTGATAAAACTCGGTCAACAGTTTGTTGATCTTCCCCGAGGCC
>JARFOD010021288.1:0-10967 GCA_031763545.1 Mopalia muscosa
TCTGAAATTCAAACTGCGCGAAACTAACGAAATCTACCATTTCTTGCGCAATGAGTCATATGGCACTATGAAAGTCCCCCAAAAGCCACAATGCCGTTGGGACAGGGTAACGGCTGGTTTCATACTTCTACTTGATAGACTTCTGCTGTAACATAATCTTTTTCTTTGCAGATATCTGACGTTCATTCTATGTCTCTACAATTGATCACCTACATTGGGTGTATTATCTCGGCTGTGTGTCTGGTCGTTAGCTTTTTCACCTTCCAATTCCTCAAGTAAGTTGTTTTAATAAATCAAAGGTAAACGAAAAAAAATTAAAAAACAACACAGACACAATTAAACACAGACAAATATGTCTAACGAACGAAATTAATTTAAAAAAAATAGAACGACACATGCTCCGAGCAATGAATGAATGCATGTTGGTAAATGAGGGAACAAAGGAATGCACGAAGGAAGGCACGAAGGAAGGCACGAAGAGCAGAACGAAAGAAGGAACGAGCGAACAAACGAAAAATTGGCACTAAAAGTCTAGCGTTTACTCTATTAGGTAAACAAATAGTCCGCATTCTATATGCCTGTTGGGCACATAGCCTACTCCTGGTGTGTATAGCATTTGATTAAAACCTGTAGCCGCCTTACCTCACGCTTTAGTACAGCTTCGTTTGTCACAAACGTGGACATTTTAAATGTCGCTAAAACCGCGTACATTGTGCGGTTTAGCCAGACAATTTACAGCTGTATAACTACACCGGGATTATTAACTACACCAAGGGGGGGGGGGGGGGTAGATTTGTTTAACAAACAGTACAATGCTGCATAAACAAGGCTTTAACACATTGAAAATCAGGAATCGTCTGAGGTCGAATTCAAGACGATAAGGATAAGTTCTTTATGCATGATTGTCGATCTTCAGTCTGTTCTCGCGAGACTCTTGGGATCCAGAAAAGGCTATCATAAAATACCTTTCTGGTTTACCGTTAGCTTCTACAATAGTCCAATGAAATTAATGCTTTGTTTTCACAACCACCTGCGACAAGCGTGAAAAGTTGTAAGTCGGTTCTTGTGCATTTTGATCCTTTTGTAGTTAATAGTAGATGTATACTCTAGATGTTTCCGTAGCGGTTGCAATACGGATTTTCCCTAGAAGTGTACAGTGTTGCTGAACCATTCATCGCTATAATACTGTCAGCTGATGGCAAAATAAATAATAGCTGAATAAGGACCGAATTATTTCAAAGTTTGTTAGAGGGTGGAACACATGACAAATCTTGCATGAGACACGCTACCTGCATTGACAAACTTTCCACCGAGTTATTTTTTACAACATGGCTTGGGAATTCCTCAGAGTCAGTCCTGGTTAATCTCTGAGATCAAAATGTTGCTTAGTGAAAGTTGTATTAGCGACCTTGATCTCCGGTACAGCTGTACCGTGAAAGCACAAACAGACTAAAGAAACCCATTCCTTGAAATTGATCTGCAATATATGCTTACCACTATAAAATTTCATCCCTTCACGTTGAAGCTTTATTTTGCTCCTGTCACGTATCTGACTTCTTCTGAACTATGCTGGTCTTAGGAATCCATACAAATTGAGGAACGTGCGCCTATGTTTTGAGAAAATTGACCCTTTTGGGGTAGGTTAATTATTGTCAGTAGATTGGGCCTTGGTGTCAGTTCTCAGTTTATATACTTATGATTCCGATGACAGATTTATAGCCTTTGCATTTTTTGACTCGTTGGTTTTCGGTTTCACGTCAATTGCACTCATATAGGCTCATAGCTCTTCTCTAACGAACGCGGTGGATTACTGTTAACGTATAGTATGGTAAACCTTGCATTAAGATCATTTCATGCATTTGCTGGGGAACAAACTTATCGATTTGTTTAATTAAGTGTGGTTTAACACCATACTTACGGTTATTTCACTCCTGCCAGTCCAATTGAGGAAGGCAACCACCCTCAACGCAACAGGCAACTAACAATGACAAGACAGAACAGTCACAAGACACAATACAGACGCAATCATAAACGGCCTGACTTTGTGTTTCTCTTAGATTTTATAGTTCTACGGCACCAGGCCCCTCTCTCCAACAGGCCCCTGACCTTGAAGAAAATCACCTTCGATTTCAAAGGGAAACATTATACAAGACATGATGATCGCAAGACACGAGCCAAAGACCACACAAACTTGTCGGTTTCGTTTTTCCCGATGCAATGGTGGACGGAAACCACCATTGAGATCCAGATTCACGGACCTTGTTCAGTGGCCAGCGTGTCGGCCATCTGACATAACTTCAATGTGTCGCGCATGGATCGAGTCGGTCTGTTGCCCTCAGGTTAATGAGCGAGACTCACGATATGGTTCTGGTAATCGCGGAGGTGGTTTTTACAGGTGTCCATCGTATTTAAGTAAGGCGCACTGTAATGGGGGAATCCGTCCTGATATAACTGAAACACTGTTCAGTATACGGTGTTAAACCTCCGTCAAACTAATCAATCATCAATAGCAATATGCAGGAAAATCACACGATGGAGACTGTGATGCAACGATACAAGGGGTGCTTTATTTTTTACCCTGAGTGATGTTTCTATAGCAACACAAAAACCTTTCAAAACAGGCTATGATTGATTTCTCAAAGCATTGAAAAAATCTAATTCGCATTAATTATATATAAATGAAGTTTTATATGTAATAGTTTCTTATTGCAATTGATAGTTTTCAAAAGACTCGATAACTCTTTCATCAATTTCTCTACAACACCTTTAATCGAACTATGCACCTTACTATAATCGGCGGTTATTTATATCCTTTGTTTTAAGTCGTTCGTTTTCCCGGGGATTGGCAGAACAGGTAATTGCAAACATCGTAAATATAGTCATGTTATTTGAATCTTTCCAGGCTGCAGTTGTTTATGTGGTATCTTAGACAGCAACCGTTTAATTGGCTGTATCAACTTTGTCAGTAACCAATCAAAGTCTGTATGAAGATTTAGACCAGAAACAACTAATATAAGAGGAGTTAAATTGGATGTTCTGTCAATCCCTGAGAAACTGACATGCTTTCACCAGAGGACATTAAGAAAGGATTTATGTTTATCCGACTATTAATGAGAGTACCACGAAGCGGCCATGTGGCATTTTAGAGCAGATTAAAGCAGACACTGACCGGAGTCGAAATGTTGGCACGCGATCACTCTTTGGCTGCTATCAATTTATCTATGATCAGCGATTTGCCTTAATGCTTGAACTATTAGTTTACTTTAACTGTTTCAGTGAAATGAACAGATATGTCTATAATTTGGTGTTTTCTGATTAAATGACTTACACCCAACGATTTCTTTCTTTAATCATCAGCTGACACATAGGCCTAGCGTATGTGGGTGGTCTCTTGGTAGTCAGTACACTTTATCATTATCGGCAACTGAGATTTATTAACAAAATAAAACTTCAAATAATGTTTGGAGGGAGCTTCATTTTGCCCTGGTGCTCCCACAGCTAGAGGGGAACAGGGAGCCTATCTGTTTGTGATTTCTTTGTATTACCTCTTGGGAAAATCTGTATGTGTCCTATCTTGTCTGTCTTTGTTGGCGCTGGCGTCAATGGTAGCTCACTTAACCCATTGGACTCGCGCTGTCATGTGACTGATACTGCGTTAAACCCGAATCAAATAATCAAACGAACGAAGCAGTTAGTAAGTCAGGGATCGTTCTGTTAACATCATCAGCATACAACGAATATTTATCTTTTAATTACGACTAATGTATTAAAGACCTGCTCCGCAAAACATACTTGAAGGGTAAAGTTACCAATGACTTTCACCCATGCTTGGGGATTCTCTCCACCATAAGTATTTACAATTAGCAAATATGGAAAAATGCATAAATTTTCTGTATGGTTTTTCAAGAGATTTAAAATCTGGAAAAGACTTTCGCATTTATAATAAAGGTGTCAAAGATAGTCCTTGTAAAAGATCTATTTTTAATAAGGGCAGATCACGTTCATTACAAGAAGGCGGAATCACACTTCAGTCCGTTATGCGGTTATGACAGCGTCGGTTTGTTAAAATTTCCCCTCATTCGGTTTGATAAATGGGTATTTTTACAGCTCTTTTAAGATGCTTTCCATGGTAGAAATTAATTACGTAATTTGAGTTAAACACGTGGGTGCGTCGTGCGCTAGAAAAATAAAAAGCAAATAAATACTGTCAAAATGAAGACGTTATGTAACACAACCCCGGATCGTGTATACTGATATGGTGGTACGTCAACAAATGCTTCAGTAAACGGGCTTTAAAGAAATCTGTACATTTGATATTGCAATACTGGTTTATTCTATATTCAACAGCTAATCTGTCATTTCTTGATATATATTTTGAAGAAATGAAGAGAGAAAAATGTGCATGCCTCCACCGGGAGTCGAGATATATATATATACACGTATATGCATTTCGGTCTGAGCAATACGATCTAGTCAGATGTTTATGTTGACTGTTGAGATAACTCAGTTTTGCTTGACATAACACTAGAGTATAAACAGAGTCGTCTTAGAGGGGCCAAGTTACTCCATCTATCAAATAATCCCCCTACTTACTGTACTTCGTGATGTGCAAGCCCCCGCAAAATTCAAACTTGAAATAATCTTGATGGGACCAGGAAATCGTTTTGTTTTATTGATATTAAACGATACCGTATACTAACCACCCACCAGATTCAAACCAGATATAAATTAAATACCTACGGTGTATTATTTGCATTTGGATATGGATGGACATAATAGTTTAGCCAGCGTATTCACGACAAGAAGTCTTGATATATTATAATGCAAAAAAATCGTATGTTTAGAAGAACACTATTGCATGTCATATCGGGAAAAATAGTTTGACGTCTATAGATGATGTAGGCAGTATACATTCGTGGACTTCCGAGTGTCCATCCCTCGTTAACCATATGCGTATTTAAGTCACGCTGAGGCAATCCACGTTATACCTGACAGTCTGCGTTTGATATACACCTCGGATTAAGAACGAACTGTCATGTCAGGAAAAGCAAACGGATTGTCATTTTGAAGAACAGCTCCCTGATTGGTCACTCTAACAAGCCAATCGACAGTTGGGTTTATATATGATCATGTCAGATCTAAATGCAACTGCATATATCGGGGTGCTAATTTAAATCAGGTTGTAATTAGATTGGGGAAGATGACCAAAGCTGGCTCAAACGAGTATCAGTCTGCTAATATGATTGACTGTTACCAAGCATAATCCAACGATTACGACAATGAGTCGTGCTTAGCTAATGCGCGACTCATTGTCGTTATCGTTGGATTACACTTGGTAACAGTTAATCATATTAACAGACCGATGCTCGTTAGAGACAACCTTGGCCTTTATTCAATAGAAAAACGTGTTTATATGCTTCTGCAAATAAAGCACGTCCTTTTCTCGAGTAAGGCGTGTGTCCTCTTGTCTAAAGTTAGGAGTTTTCTCGGGTTTCCCCGGTAATTCAAAATCTTTAAACAAAAAATAAAAATCCCCCCCCCCCCCCCCCCCCAGGCCCCACCCCACCCGCACTTAAAAGAAAGACGTTGTGTCTTTATCTCAACATAATTAAGAATCGTTTTAACTGAAAGGAGCTTAATTTTGGCATCGCCATGAAGTTTGCCTTTTGATGAACAATCTCAAAGAAACAGTGCAGAACGTTGAGGTAGCATCTGGTATGGTAGCTAAACAGAAAGTCTCTCTTGAAAGTGTATATGTTTTTTGTTATAATTGTTTCAGATGTCTTCAGGGAGAAAGGAATTCCATCCATAAGAATGTAGTCTTCTGTCTCTTTGTAGCAGAGTTACTGTTCTTGTTCGGGATTGACAAAACTTATAATAAGGTGGGTAAATGCGTTTTTCCCGCTGTTAAAATATCATGTTCAATATTATCAAAGTGGAGATTCAGCTGACACCTCCATTTAAATGTATATTTTAATAACTTTCGGACATGCTGACTTCATGTTAGAAGCATTATGATTTTAGAATAAAATAAAAATGTCGTTCAAAACTTATAAAACTGTCTAGTCTATAAAATCCACGAGTGACATAGAGAAATGGCGGGGTTAAAGTAAACTACTTATTTTACAGTTCAATTCAGTGTCAATACTGTCGACCAATCCGATTAAAACTATTGGTATGTGCTAATCAGGCCCCGGCGCTGTAAATAATAATGTATTTCTGATAATTTAATACCAAACCTCGTCTATTATTTTATTTAAAATAACCAAACAGTGAGTCACTTCCCAGTACTTGGTAAAGACATTCGATGATTTTTCCTGACTCCCAGTGCTATGTGGGGTATTATTGGACGATAGAGACCATGGTCACGAGCTGTCCTTAAACTTAATTTTTTATTAAACAATGTCATTTTGCAAATTCAAAATGGTGACCAGTTAATTAAGGTGTGTTTTTAAGCGGACTTTTGGTACATAAAAGATAATTTTATTGCAGTGATAGCTGCTTTTTTAATGAGTTATGGTATTTTGCATATTAAAAATGTGTAAATTTTTTTTTACTCTTTCATTTAATTGTAACTTCTTGTGAAGTCTAACTTTTTATTTTTTATTTTTGTGACGTCAGATCCTGTGCGCGAGTCTGGCTGGGCTGATGCACTATTTCTTCCTGGCATCTTTCATGTGGATGTTTCTTGAAGGGGTGCATATTGTGGTCATGATTGTTCAAGTTTTCGACGCTGCCAAGTCTCGTCTGGGCTGGTATTACTCCGCCGGATATGGTATGGAACATATCAACACTTTTCAGCACTGTTTACTCGAAGTTCCTTACTTTATTGTTCCTTGTCACTTGCTTCTAAATTTTCACAGACTAATTCCAAAATAAGAATTTATTTTCGGCCTTCTGGGACTATTAATGAGATTGCATTCATCAGAATTTCTTTCTCAAATTATCTCATTTGGCAATTTAATTATTTGTTAAAAATGTTATAACTTGATGGCAGGTTGAGAGCTCGTTTTCTAACATGAAATTTGTCCATTCTTCCGGCTGGCACCACTGTTCTAGATTGAGTTCCATCCACACACAATCCACAGCTAATACTAAAAGGAAATCTTATGCACATGCTGTTACTTTGAAACAATTATTTCTGTTATATGCCAACATTCGAATTCTGCTGTTATTTTTTTAAACAATTGCATGATAGGATTGCGCGGTACTTAATTTCACCCACTTGCCGGTTCAGTATTGTATTTATTAACCCCCACATTTTATTTGTTTATTTGTTTAAAAATTCATCAATCTTCGCAAATGAGACAATTAAGAATTTTTTCAAAAATGTGTTGAAATCTGCCTAGTTGCACGCACCATACAGGAAGGCAGATTAGTCTTTTTCTACATTAACAAATATAAATATCTCTCTTCACATGGCAATGTTTAAGAGGAAACTCTCACTCAACATTGACCATATTGACCTTTGTTCTCAGACAATTCATATTATTCTAATCAGATTAGAAAAAAATCCATTTTGCCTAATGATTTAAATTGTTTGTTTTTCTCTACAGGTATTCCTTTAATAATTGTTGGTGTATCCGCTGGTATCAACTATAAAGGATACGGCACCGAGCATTAGTAAGTGTGAAACAGTTCAATACAAATTCCTCAATCTAATACATTATGTCGATCACGTGCCTCCTTCACCTTGTTTGAATTAGGTCGTCAAAAATGGCGATCTCCATTTTGGATAATACAGTTTGAATCACACCAGCGATAAGTGATGAACAAAGGTAGGGTGCTCTAAATCAAGCCTTTAGGTCAATTCACAAAACTCTGTCGGTCGCTCTCGAAAAATCTATTTCTGGTATAAAATCGTCTAAAAAGTCCCTAACTAGAATAGAAATGTCCTTATCCAATCGTCATGGTAACATACTTTGTGTATGACGAACACTTGGATCTAGCAGAACTACCGTTTGGCGACAAAACAGCTGTACTTGTTAAAATTTATGTATACTGATCATCTGAGACGAAATTCCGAATGGATACTAGATTTGCATGACTAACTATAAACCTAGTCCCATGTCCTTCAAGTTCTATATGTTGAAGTAGAGCACATTATCACACTTTCAGCGCCGACAGTCGTTTGGGAACATTAAATTCCTTGTTAACGTGATAACTGGTTGTCCAACGAACAGCTAAATCTTAAATGCTTTGTTTCTATAGTCCTTCATTCTATAGATGGTCGTTTCAAACCAGAGTGTAGTCCACCTGTGTTGTTCTTTGTTGTAAGTGAGGTAAGGTTTAATTTTAAATAAACTCAATTATGAAGTGGTTTGATGAAACTGAATAAAGAAATGACAATATAGGTTTAATTTTGCTATGAATTTATTATTGTCTCGTTGTTATTTTTTCAGTTGCTGGCTATCAGTAGAAGATTTGTTCATCTGGAGTTTCGCTGGACCAATCGCTGTCATCTTATTGGTAGGTTGTCATTTGTTAAAGCACATTTTGGTTGGCTGTTTTGTAACTTAAACAGCCCATTGTTGATTTTTAATGAATCCGATTGGATAAATTGTGGCCCTTCATCCGAACTGGTTGATCTCTAAAGGTATAATGGGTAACACCAGTAACACTTTAGCATGTTTAAAGAAGGTGGTCTTTACCTGACACAGCAAAAGGTTTATGGAATGTTTCAAGAAAGTAATGTGTTGTCATATACTTATAAAAATAGGGCTATAATAGGACCCTTTTATGGTTCTTCAACCAACTGTTCCAAGTATTTTTCGATTTCACATTATATCCATGAACCGTTTTTTGTCGTTTTAGTTCTATACAGAAGATTCCATTAAAAACAAAATCAAAGAACCATTATTTCTAAGAGTGCATAATAAAAAAATCAACATTCAATTTTCAGGAGAAATTTTGTTGATAAATATCACGGAAAAAACACATGCGCATACGGCTCAATTTATTTTATATACATATTTCACTCTCAACTTTGCCCCATCCTTTGTATTCTTATGCCAGCTTTTCGGCAATAAGACGTTACTTTATGTTGAAGGCTATCTCTAATCCTAAATAAGGGATTTAATCTGGTTTTAACTACTGGCATTGGTTTGGAGCATCATGACCCATTGCTTGTGTTTTTATTTGGCCCTTGCCTTTGACCGGTATCGTCGATGGTGCTTTAAAATACGACGTCGGTGATAGAACAAACAGCTCGTCTTAGGCAATATTAGTACAATAACCATAATGACGCCCTAAATAAAGAAGGTTTTTACCAAATTGAGCTTAGTGGCCTAGAAATCTGCCAAATGCTTGAATGATAAATGCATGATATTCAAAGCTTCGTCGTTATCATGTATTGCATTTCATAGATAAATTAAAAGGAAACATTGCAATCATCCCTGGTAACACTTTTGACCTCTTGGGACCAGCTTCAAATATCAGTTGAGAAACCTTTATGACACAAGAACATACCGTGCAATTAAAGAAATATTACTTCGTCTTAATTATTTACGTAAGTTTCTCCCTGCACATTTTATCTGAAGGCCTACGTGTCGTATAAAAAATATTCACTCCTCCCCCTCATTAAATTCAAGTGAGTTTGAAGCCCTTCTCATTACAAGAATTTTGCTGTGCCGTTAGGTCATCGCTAGTTCAGCTCTAATTACAAAACCATAAATCTTTGAGTTTTCACAAGTATAACAGTTTCAAGATGTTATCTCTTTAAGTACACACGAGTCAAGCCAAATGTGGAGCTTTCCGATGAGTGCAAGCGGCTAACGAACTCTGTGACGTCAATGGATCTATGGTGCATCAATTGCGCGTGAGGCTGTCGGAAATTATGAAAAAATATATATAAAGAGGCAAAAATGGCTTTGGATTTAATTGCATTAATTTGCCTTTTACTTGAATTTTTGTTACTCTTTGAATCGCACCACTGTGATTAAATAAATTTCCAAATTGGAACTCCTTAACCCAGTCACAAGATCGAGCCAATTATAGACGGGTGCTAAGTTTGATATAATTAAAGTCACTTTTAAAAATGTTTGGTTACTATTTAATCGGGCATTTAAGGCAAATCCCAGAGAGTGCCAATTTTGTTTTTATCTTAATGAATAAGTCCAGGGAGTTAACACGAATGATATAATTGACAAGTCTAAGATGTTACGTCACACACAGAATCCTCGGAGCATTGCCTGTCATGGATGCTCAGTTTGACGTTCAACCGATGCGTAACAATTTTCTAAAAAAAATTAACTTGGTAAAAACTGTGCGTATGTCATAAAAGAACCGCCTGTGAAAAATTTGTTAACTGTTTTTTTTACATACAAATTAGGCCCACGTGTCTCGAAAAAAGTGATAAGAAAACAAACAGAAATTGTAAGGAAATCTATCAATGCAGACTACACCTGGAGGTCGGTATATCTAGCCAGCATAGACAGTGTATATGTAAAACACAACATTAGGGACGTTCATAGAAAGGTGTTAAACCATTTCAATATTGCCTAGGATTTACACCCCCTCACAAATTTAAGCCTGGATTTTGAAACAATTTAAATTATTTAAATTTAAAAACAATATTTGGGTGGGCAATTGAGGTAGCACAGCCTTATTTGAAATTGAAGCAAGCCTTTCGTTTTGGCGTTTGATTGTTTCACGCTGTCTTTAAACTGTACTAGTCTCGATCCTCATGGAACGATTTTAATTAACCATGAGAATATCGAGATGATATGAAGATTATTATTGTTTTTACTATTACATGTATTTGTATTATTATTATTATTATGAAATTCTGTTTAGGTGAACGCTACAATCTTAACCTACGCCATGAGTACCGTGTGCAAACACTCTGAGTATGTCATAAAAGAGAAGAATCGCTCGGACAGTACCAGGTGAGTACCTTTTGGAATTGAACTAAACTGTATGTACATCTTTAGCAAAATAATACCCTATAGTTGTTTATGCGGGGTGGG
>JARFOD010021299.1:0-10967 GCA_031763545.1 Mopalia muscosa
TGGAGATTCGAGGTAATACAAAGAATCCAGACTGACTTGAGAAACCAGATAAATCTCCAGGTGTTTAAGAAGTCGTTATTTAATAATACGATAACTTAAGTAAAATGGAGATCGATTGGGATGGGGGTAAGGCCAAGACTTTCGTCAAATGAAATCTGGAAGCTCTCCAAATCGCTCGGGAATTCTTTGAATCTTTTTGTCTGCTTCGAATGGAAATGAGTAAACCCTGCTGTAAATCATTGTGTGAATCGGAGAAGTATAGCTACTTTTCTACCACACCTAAAGGGTTCGTGAACAAATACTGAGCTATGTGGGTCATTAAAAATCCAAGAGAGTGCCCGTTTTCAGAGTCTAATCGATAAAGTATAACCTGAACGTAAAATAGTCCTTTGCTTAAAACTAACGAACTTCGTCAATCTCATAACACAAAATATAAAAAAAACCTACTATTATAGATCAAACAAATCCAAATTTCCGTTAATTTACACAGTGGAATAAACCACCTGTTATGTTGATCGCAGTTAATACGAATACCAGTAATTTATTTAATGGTTAACGAAACTTAAATTGATAGCTGTAACAATATATAGAGGGGTGTTGGATACAGATAAAGTATCTTAGTTTGTTGAAGTGAAATTCTTTACGGCTATGAAAATTACAAAGTCAGACAGCGAGGCCAGGTCCGGTAATGTGAGGCTGTTTTCTTCAGAGGGAAAATTCATCTCACTTATCGCGTGACGAACAATTTTTAGCAACTAAACAGAAACCTTGGAAGGGCTGTGCTGATAAATGCAATATCAGCAGTGTCTCCTTGTTGCTTGTGGGAATTCCCTAGAGCCCTGGTAAATCTTGATCTTTTATCCATATCTCAATTTGTCAGGCTACGGGACTTTGTAATGCGACCCGAGGGTAGCCTTCAGTTTATTCAGGAACCCCCTGCTGTGGCGCAGTAGTAAACGTATAAGTTAAAAACCATGGACACGACGTTAAACTCCAATCAAGCAAACAAATATCAAATACCTCGGTAAAGGTCAAATAAACCCATTTGTTCATAAGGTGAAATGCATTGGATAGTAGTTAAGGCATCCACAAAAAAATATGCACGTTAAAACTTACCAGAACATATTTGAAGTAATCGGAAAATACGATCTTTGATTACCTGATATCAGTTCTGATTCATTTGAATGTTGATTTTAAGGTAAATCGTTTAAATTACTATAGACAGCTTTCTGTAAACCAGTGATGTTGCAAGTGGGGGCTTGAATGGTATTATTCATCCAGTTCTTCGTTGTGTCAAAGTATATTTAAAACGACAGATACATGTATAAAATAAGAAATACGAAATAAAAGCTTTTTTTAGTCTCGTTTTAGCGTTCTTAGTTTTGTTCTCTTACCTCATTTCTTGCCTTAGCGACCTATTCTGCAATCTGAATTTAGAGAGGGCCAACTTCTTTGCTGACCTACTTAGCGATGAACCCACTCCATTGAGAGTACATGTCGTGTTCGCCAACCTCTGTAATAAGATGTTCATCTTTATCCACTAATTTGTATTTGGGGGGAAAATAGACATTGATTGGTTTCTAGAAAACTCTGTTTTCTGTACTATATGAACAGCATAATTGAAGTAGTACTCATAAGATGTAAGCATGTCATCGGTTCAATACAAAAGTAGCCCTTAACCCAATTTTGTCGCCGGAACTAAAAAAAACAAAAAACAGGCACAACTGACCTCGACAAAGTAAGAGAATATTTTTCTGGTCAAAAGAGGCGTGAGATTTACATTACTTTAAAAAAGTAAAAAAAATTAAAAAAAATAAAAATGACCTTTTGATCTTTGAGATGGAAATAAGATTTTAAGGACTATCCTCTTATTAAGAGGACGTCAATTTCTGCAAATAATTGGCTATCCATCATTTAATATTAAATATATATATTAAATTAAAAGAACAAAATTAAAAGAAACGGATATAAACAAAAAATAAAAAAATAAGAATAATAATGTTTCGAACGATTCTTTAAAAGCGAAGGCGGAATGTAAATGGGCACTCTTTTGGTAAGCTTACAATGTAACATAAGAAGCAGTAATGTATAGACCACATTAACTGAACTTCGTGATAACTGGCATACACTTCTTGTTTGAGTGGCATTTAGAAGTTGATAAATTAGAAAGTCATGACGACTGATATGGATGTTCAACTTCTTGATATAATTCTGTAGCGATGTTTCGATCTTGATGCTAAGATCGTTTAGCATTGCTTGATGCTTGAAAACGATCTTAGCATCGAGATCGAAACGTCGCTACAAAATTATATCAAGAAGTTGAACATCCATATCAGTCGTCATGTCTTTCTTTGGCATAAACTTGTAAGAAATTATGCTATTGTCAGAATGTTTGAATGCTATTATATATGAAGAATGGTAAACCTTTGTTTTTAATGTCATAAAAGATTGCGATTATAGTTAGTGTTATGGTTTAATAATTACTGGTACAGAAAAATATTCACATAAGTCCATGCTGTATGTAGGCAGATTGGTTTGCAAGTTATAAAACTTAAGAGAAACAACGTTCTCTTTTTATATTTAACTGAAACGCTTTTCAATGTTATGACTCACTAAAGCCTTCATGAATTTTGGATATCTTTTAGTTAAATACCGACCAAGGTATCTAGCCATATATTGTAACGATTTAGCCACAGTGAACGCTCAAAATAAATGTGAAGGGTAATGATAATCTGCAAACCAAACTAATCAAATACGGTACCGAAAATGAAACTAAAAATGTATGGCCATTGGGTTGTGGAGATATAAATAATGTTTTTCTTGTTGGCAGCGACCAAGTTTTTGTTTGCGCTAAGTCTTTCTTAGAACTTTGGTCTCTTTCGGGTCGATTCGACCGAATTCTCCTTACAATGTGACAGAAACTGTATAGGAGATACGTTAGAGTTTTACAATAGTTTGTATATATATGGGGCCTGATGTACAAAGAGTAAATGATAGGATAAGATAGGTAGTTCGACCAGGTTTCTCACGTTTTCGTTTCTACAAAAAGAGAAAACATCCTTGTGAAGAGAATGTACCACGAAATTACTTTAGGTGGGTTATATAAGACCGTGCTTTATAACGACCAAAGTTTGTAATATACCTGAACACTCCCAGACAAATCGAGAAAATGGTTGAGACAAATATGTTTCCATTGTGTGTTGTAACGCCATGGTTTTGTCCAAGACGGCTTATTTTCGATCAATCTACCAGAAACATAAATTCGACCCATGGTGTCTTACAGATATCCAAATTACTTGGCTCACTATTGGATTCCTGAAATGTTTTTTATTGTTGTAGTAATCAATACCACATTCAATGATCTCCTGGGTGCTCTTTTTTATTATTAACTAAACGTGTCTATTCAATTGAGACTTTCAGGTCGACATCGCGTTCAAGGAAAGAGAAATTCTCATTTCATTAAGACATTTCAACCTTAGTAATTAATTTGTATTTTTTCTCAAACTCAGCTACTGTTGGTGGATAAATATACCAGAAAACAAATGTAGACTTCACGAATGTATTGTTTTTCAAATGAGAATAAATGATGATATCTCTCACACCAATTATGATTTCAGGTGATCCAAAGAATCCAGACTGATTTGGAAGCGAAACGTGTTTTAGCGCCGAGTCAGCATGGAGTCCGTTTTCGATGGTATGGTAACTTAAGTATAACGGAATAGAGTGCGACGGGGAAAGGTCATGAACTTCGTCAAATAAAATCTAGAAGCTCTTTTGTCCTTCTGTTAAGTAGCTTGTTCTTTTTGTCATTATTTACCCTACTTGATTGCAGTGTAATTTCCAGGTTTTCTTCGAAGTTTTCAGCTGTTAATATGGAGGGGTAGGCCATCCGGACTGATAGTCGTATTCAAAACAAATCCAGTAGCCAATATTGTCGTTGCGTCTTCTATTCACAATTTATATTCCTAGATTTATGATGTTAATTTTGAACGTCAATATTAATTAAAGCACAGGAAGTCAGTAAGGGTCTAAGCCGATATTATAGGTCAGTCATTAAAATGTTAACCAAGAGGGACATGAAGCACAACAGCAACCAAAGAAACAGATACGTTGGGCGTATTTATCAAATTAATTTTAAACAACAACATGATCTTAATAGAAACGAAAGTGTGATATTCTTAATCAAAGTGATTGCTTTTATTGTCTTGCTCACTCAATCCTCAGTGACAATATTGCATCTAGAGCAGCAACTGAAAACAACTAATAATATGATTCAAATGATGTTTTCTCGGAAGTCTAATCTAACCGTATAAGATTGCACACGAGTCCGTACTCGCTGCAAGAAGCATACTGGAAGCCTACAGCCGAAATTAAACCCATTACAAGGTCCATGGCTGTCTATTAGCGTGTTAATTGGGCTTCAAATGGAGGAAATGAGCGGCTGGAATGAGGAAAAATTCTAAATAATTCCAGTAAAGTTAAATCATGACTGGATTTATCTGGAGTATTTAAGCTTAAAGAGAACATTATCAGAATTAAATTAGGTCTCAAGCAGGTAATTTTATACGAATGACTTTGTGTATATTTCTTCATTGAGTATGTGTACGATGTCAGACATTACCTGTTTGAATATGTGTGAGGGAAATTTCATACTGGATTAAGAGTATAGGTAAAACTAAGAAAGAAATAATAAACTATAAGTGACCATTAAAAAAAGAATAGATATTATATTTATTGATTACTATCATATGTTTTATCGTGCATTTGTTTCTGTTAATATAACCCTTAAAGATTGTCTATTAGTTTGGCTATCTGTTGTGTGGCCGAACCCCTTTTCCTGTTGTAGTTGTTCTTTTTAAAACATTATGACAGATTTGAACCCCGTAAGGACACCGCAATGGTTCTAAGAACACGTACAGGTACATATTACATTACTGCATCGTGTCATCAAAGAATTTCAATAAATTTATCTCTGATATGTCACGATTCGTGAAGCACTGACCAAATCCTGACAGCTATTCCCGCGAATTTTGTGCAAGTAAGTAGATGTGTACCATTTGACATGGTGCCCTCGTCAGCTTATTTCATTGCTTAATGTCCATATTCACTGTATGTCTCCTTGGCTGAATTAAACTATACAATACGGCCGTTAACGGCTTTGAGCGTTTGGATTTAATTTATATATCATATCGACCCGATTTTAAGGCATCTAAGTAAAAACCTCGATTGAAACGATCTCTTCTTGCACTTTATAATCTGCATGATAAAACTGTTGAAGCAGTGTTTATATGGTGAAGCGTGTAAAGATTCAATACAAAGTAACCCGTAACCAGATTTTGTCACGCCACAGGGTCGTTTGTAATCGAATTTTATCTTCTGCAATGGATCTTATCCATCTTAAACAAACAGAAACGATTGATCTGAACAAAGGAAGTTGAGAATATCTGCCTGGTCCGAAGAGGCGTGTGATTCTATCATATTTTAAAAACAGAGATGAGAAAACTTTCATATTTTGAGAGGGAAGACTATGATTTTCTTAGTAAGAGCTTTACGTATAAAACAGTAGATATTGTTCAACTTGAGGTTGATGTTACGGACTGCTATTTTGTCTTAACTTAACCAAACAAAACAACATAAACAAAACCAAATACAGCCCGTCCATTACCAGTGTTAAGGCCTATTTAAGATACAGCAGGGCGAAGCATTCGACTATCAAGACTCCCCAAATAATCGGAATCCACTGAAATCGCTACTACGAACCGCAGCATGAGAATGCGCCTCAACAGGCCTTTATATTAACATTGATATAATCTAGATTTAGGTTATGTGTGTTAAAATCAATTAAAACTGAATTCCCTTTCGCAAAAAAAAAAAATAAAAAATAAATAATAATAATAATTTGAAAGTAACGAAAGAGTGATGTGATTAGCACCATATAAAATTTTTGATACTGAAACAAAATTTTCGTAAATTGTCCAAAGAAACACCGTACACCAACAACATGATTATTGTTGAACGGAGTTTAAGATGCACTTGACAAAGCAGCCGTCTTGGGCTTAACGATTGCATTGTATGTGTATAGCAATAAGGTCTTTAATAAACATACGGTAAGATACTTTTGTCATGATGTACCTTCACTCTTTTCTATGCAGATTAGATAAATGATTTTAATAGTTTAATTGTTCAAAGAAAATTAAATGATATTTGTTGGACTCTACATGATTTTGCTATTAATGCCTATAAGTTTTTCTGACATGACATTGAAAGTCCATCATTCATGAAGAGAAAGCACTGACACCCGCATTGTGTTTCCCGTCATTAGAACAGAAAATAAAAGAAAAACTGCCAGAAGAGCAACAGAGTAGCCCTACAATTATTCGTCACTGTTAATACTGACACATTGTGTTTATCTGTCATTCTTGTGTGTTGTATATTTTATACTGATGTAATCTGAACCAGATTAACTCCTTATCGCAGTGGCCTTTGTTCATAAACCCTGAATCGCTGCTATTTTGCAGCAGAACCTTCATATTAATAGTTAACAGAAAAAAGGCCCCACTGATCTAACTTAACTGTCAGCTCTAAGCATATTGTACACCTGTGCTCGCTGCAAAAAAATAAATGTCAAAGTTGCCCATTAGTGCGCCCACGTGTACTGTTGGATTTCAAACTAACACTTTTTGCGAATACTTACAGGCTAGGTAAACAATTTAAATGTCAAGGAATCTAAATAGATAAAATAAATCAAGGCGAAGAGTTTAGATAATGCATCTTGGAGGCTGGAAAACATCTCTGATAATTATGTTACTATTTCAGTCCTGATTGCAGGTTGTTGGACCTCTATGGTACCATATAAGATTGATCCGAGTATGATATTTGCAAATGAAATCTAACTTTTGCTTTTAAATACCACTTTAAAATTTCTGTTCCAAAACTAATTAAAAAAAAACGAAAATAAAATTTACTTTAAGCCATAATCCATCTATGGTACCATGTAAGATTGACCCGTATGAGTATGATATTTGCAAATAAAATCTAACTTTTGCTTTTAAATACCGCTTTAATATTTCGGTTCTAAAACTAATAAAAAAGAAATGAAGATAACATTTATTTTTGAGCCATAATCCGAAACTATGTCCCTGTTCCCGTGCAAGAAACCTTTCTATACAATATTTTTATGTCCTGTACCTATTTCTCTGTTTGCTTGACCAGGTTTTACGGTTACTTGTATGGAATGACACCATTTACAAGGAAAGGCCATCATCTTCTGTTCTCGTGTTAACTGGCCGAGAAGTGGCGGAAATTGAGCTATAAATCGTGAAACGAGCAATTTAAGCTAGCTGGCGATCAAACAAAATTTATCAGGTCGAAAACAACCTCGGGTTTGAGGTATTCGCATTCTCTCTAGAGCGGTTAAAGCTGAAATATAGCCAAATAATTTATCTGCTATAAAGGTATTACCGCCATCACGACACCTTCCATGATGTTGACAAATATCTAAACTGGCCGTGATGTCTAGTGTAGAACAGGCTTGAAACTCTCCCATTGTGTCATCATTGGAATGAATTCTAGGTGAACCAGGCTTTAGTTTGTTACATTCAGGGGTATTCAGAATTTTCATTCCTTAGATAACACCAATAGAGCTTGATTGATTGATTTGAATTTTACGCCGTTCGTGGGTTTTGTGGCGGTGCTTCAAACAGTAATTTAAACTGCTTTGCTTAATACTTGGAACTTCTACAAATTGGCCTCAACGAGAGGGCCCAGAAAAGGTGCAGAAATGTCCCTCAGTGAGCATGGATCTATCAGTGATAAAAGCATTACATATGACCTCACAGATCTTGAACATTAGATTGTATTTCATAATCTCTTAATTTCTTATCAAACCGCTTTGTCTTTACTGTTTCGGATAATTTATATGCTATCTATTTGCAATTGGGACAAAATGGCCAGGAGATCCAAATTTGGTGGTTTGAGGTTTACTCAGAGTCCAGACATAAATCGCTAAGGAGATAGAGTGTTACTTTATAGAGAGAACGCATCGTGTTGAAAGCTGTCTCTATTCCGTAGACAGCTGCAGTGTTATCGATGTAATATCGACATCCGTAGAAATCCTTTGCTGTTGCAGTGAGTCTGCTGTTCTTCTCTCCACTCCGGTATTGCGGATGGTTTACTCAGAGTTCAATGAAGGCATTGTTTGCTCATGCTCTGATATATCACGATCTAGTTAGTGCTACTTTATCTTGACTTCACTATATTTAGAACGCCATATACTCGTGACTCATCTTCGTTATATATCTTATTATAGAAAATTTTAACAAACCCCATTATGGAATGGTTTTATTAAACTTTACAAAGAAAAGTAAGGCAACTTTCCACATTTTGCTATAACTTATAACAGGCTTTCTTAGACTTACTTTATCAACAGGTTTAGTGATTTGAAAAGAGAGTTGAACTAAATATAAAGATTTCTTTGTTTGATTGGGGCTAAACGTCGTACTCAAGGATATTTCATTTTTTCATTTCATCACACTGTTCCTTGACTGCTGTATCAATAGTCTTTATCTGCAGTTACCTCCTGTGGCATTTTTTCGGTTTATCCAGACAATGCTTGGCTATCTAAAAATTTATATAACAGCATATTAAAGATACTGACAGGAATGGGGGGAGGGGGGGGGGGGGAGAGTAGTTATTCCTCCGAAATCCTTCTGGTCATTGTAAAACGAACCCGAGACCATGGTTTATATGGGTCCTAAAAACAATCGAATATTTAATCATAATAATTCGTTAAATGTTAAACCCATTTTAACTGTTTAGTGTTACATTATTTTGTTATGATTTCCTTTTCTTAAATGAATGATATCTTTATCCACCACGCGGAGGATATGCCAATATTTGCTGGTGTTAATAATTGATGATATCGATATAACGACCCGTCTGTCTTTTGTGTATGTGTAACAGGACTGTATATATGAATAAATCTTGAAACTTAAGTTACAATTGCTTTATACAAATCATCTTCCAGGACGAAGTAATATCTCGTTTGCTAGACTTGTCTGCCTCGTTATAAATACTATGGCTTATATCTTTATGTCTGTACCGTCTTGGTATTGTCGTTATTTTTTGGTGAAAAATGATGCATAATCTCGTAAAAATCCCCGTGCTGTTGCCACAGTTCCAGACCTTGTTTTATATCCAGGATCGAAACATCGTACCGAGAACATACATTTACATAACAGTCAATTAGTCTTTGGGAATATACTGTTTTTTTTACTAGGCAACAGCAAGGCAAATCCATCCTGACATGGATGATAGCTATGGACATTGTTATATATACCTAAGACCAATTAGTTAATTGCCTAAATGTCACAAGAAGCTGATCCAGCTCGTGGAAATACACCACCAGCCTCCCAAATTTAAATACAGGCCATTGCGAGTGAATAGCGAAAGAGATTGAAGCATTAGCTGTAAAAGAGACCCATGTATATAAGATACTAGAATAAAGCTAAAAGAAAAAAAATCAGACACCTGAATACACCAGTCAAGCCAATAATTTCGGCAGATAGAATATCATTAACAGAAGAGATTTGCATAGTACATTTATAGGACAACAGTACCGAAATTAGTAAATTGTAGACAAAGATCTAAGCACACACATAGACTAGCCAACAAAACATGACATAAAGAATCGCGAAACTTAGTAACCAAAGGAACGTGGAACTGTTTTTGTACTAGCCAACAAAACATATGATATAAAAGAATCGAGAAATTTAGTAAACAAAGTGCGACGTGGAACTGTTTTTGTACTAACCAACAAAATATATGATATAAAAGAATCACAAAACCTAGTAACCAAATTAGTGGGAAGTGGAACTGTTATTGTACTAACCAACAAAATATATGATATAAAAGAGTCCCAAAACTTAGTAACCAAAGTGCTACAGGGAACTGTTTTTGTACTAGCCAACAAAACATATGATATAAAAGAATCGAGAAACTTAGTAAACAAAGTGCGACATGGAACTGTTTTTGTACTAACCAACAAAATTTATGATATGAAAGAATCACAAAACTTAGTAACCAAAATGCGAAGTGGAACTGTTATTGTAGCCGACCAAATTGGATGATGCTGAGGCAGTTGTCAACTTTTGACGGTTTTAATACCGAAAAAACTTATAATAATTTTCTATCAACCTCATACAACGTCAAACACATTTTCATTCATTCACAACCGTATCAATTATCTCTTTAGCGGCTTTATTGTTAAAAGAAATATGGCGGATGTAGTACAAGGTATGCCATGCCTGTGCCAAAAGTTCGTCAGCACAAATTCCATATTTCATAAATATGATCCACTATGTGGATATATTTTAAACAGAGCTAACGGCGTTGTTGATCTCTTTGGTCGCAAACATTAAAATGCATTTTATATCAAGTTAAGTTATGAAACATTATGATGTATTAACCAAGTATATTAACAATGGCTCACCAACCTACTGGTGGTGCAACATTTGCTTCTTCCGACTTTATTTGATCAAGTATAAAAACGTAGCTATTTCTCGAAAAAAACTAATTTTTAAGAAACTTTGCGTCGCGTTTCAAATATCTCAATGTGCCAATCAAAAGAGAATATTTCCTGTTGTGGTTCTACGTAGATTTTTTAAATGTGTTCAAGAGACAAACACGTCTACTGCTCTTGTATTTAGGCTACATATTCGGATCTGGGTTTATCCTACTAGTAGTGGTCATAAATCAATTACGCTCGTAAAACCTGCGATCGGCTTTCAGTATAGCCCCTACTGATCAGCATAGACGCTGGTAGATATAAAGCCGTTTGTTAGGTAATGGCCTAAAGCATAAGAACGACGTTGTCCAATCAGTTTCCTGTGAATTCTGGAGTCCCTCTTAAAAATCACACAAAATTATATTGGTTGACCTGGGAACGTGGACAAACAGGTTTGTAAAAT
>JARFOD010021310.1:0-24517 GCA_031763545.1 Mopalia muscosa
CAAGAGAGTTTAAAAAACTGTTTTTGACAATAACTTCATACTGAGTCTGATCCTATATTATCAGAATAAATCGGACGTATTTTCAGATGACTTTATTTTTAAAAAGTACGTCTTTAAATTTAAATTGCTTTCAACAATGAACTATAGCTGTAAACGTTTTGCTTTTATATTCAATGTGGGGAGGTATATGAAGCGTTAACAAATTAAAAGGTTTTTTAAAATCAAATTTAATTTTGTAAAGACTGTCATTATTTGTCGTATTTGCCTGGAGAAGTTTGGAATTAACTGCAGCTTTCTTTTCAAAGCAAATTATTGTAAATAAGTTTAACATTAAAATATTAACTCAGAAACTGCATAACCCACAACTTTGAACCATAGTGTAATTTAGAACGACTTAAAATGTTTAACTGAAATATGATTGGAATGTTGTAACATATTCTTTATATACTTTGAATAATGGCTAAATAATTTCAAAATTAAAACACTACACAACATATACGATACTTGGGAGGATTAATATCATACATTCAGTGTCGAAGTTCTTGGGTCGCAAGGCAATTATTTATAAATGATATATTTAAATTATGAATGCTAAAAACGTAGATGTAACGAGCTACCGTCAAATCGAATTAACGCAGGGTATTAAACAGTTAATACATTGACTCACTATTCACGAGTCAGTGTTAATATTAATGAATTGTATAAATTTGAGTAATTAATTTGAAGGGAAGTTACATTATAATTTTAAATATCTGTGTAAAATGGTTATTAGGGTCGACCAAAAGTAGCTTATGTAAACTAAAATAGAGAAGGTTATATAGGGCGGGTGTACTTGACAAAGTGTAGAATCTATTCACTTGTGTTCAAATGAAAAGATGTATTGCATGCTAATATAACAACAAGACTATTGATTTTTAACTTTTGGTTATTGTTCCGGAATGTTAATCTTAATGGCCATGACCACACAATACCTTCAGTGATGGTCGCCATGACAGGTGAGGTAAACTTAAGATATGATCGCTTTATGGAGCGGGTCCCTGGCTCTTATGACAAAAGTCTTGCTTGTTATGTTATTATCCCCGTTTCTTTCTGTCACTTTAACATCATAATGCATATTTTTTCCAAACACCGGGATGGCACACTGTCATATGAGTGAAATAACCTTAAGTACGGCATCGAACCCCAATTAAATATACAACAAATATTTTTTGATATGGTGGGTTTCCATGCTGGTCAGCACAGTGACCCAAGCTGTCCGTTTACCGGCTATTATTCACCAATCACTCAAAAGCCCCCTGAAAGACATGCGTTCTGTACCTCAATATATACACAATGAAGACAAATCAAAAAACACTATTATTTCGTGTTAACTATGTCAAATGTTTTTTAGATAAGATGTGTCGTGCAACAAAACAAATATAGGTACTTATACAGTCTTAAAAGAACTGTATTGCCCAAGGGTAAAAAAGAAAACTTTTATAAACGCCTAATTAAACTTTATTTCCAAAGCAATGATAGTGTTCCTTTGGTTTGGTATTTACGGTCCTGCTCAAGTCTAGTTCACTACACGAAAACTTTGCATTAACTAGGAATGATGTAAAAACCGTGAAAAAACATCATTTAAAAAATATCACCTGCCAACAGATGTCACCGAAAAATCTGTCTAGATTAGCTCAGATTCTTAGACGACCTCGAAGCCCTGAGCGCTACATTAACGATGGGTTACCAGTATGATAAACAACTCATTGAGCCTTTACTAGGGATGTTAGAAGTTGGTGCGCTAAAACCCCATATGGCTTTATGGATGTACCCGTGTCAGAATAAACAAAACATGTCTTGTAAATAATCAAACCAGAGGTTTCCTTGTTTCGACAAGGCAATATGTCTGCTTTTGTGATAGCTGGACAACTGGCCAACAAGTACTGTTTACTACAGAAGTGCCGCAAGAAAACGTTTCGATCCATCCGCCTTTGGTAACAATCCGTGCACATAACACTGCGATTGTCAATTATCTTTCAATATGAGTAAAAGTAATTATGGTAGCTCTCTGACCAAAGATAATGTTGTTTAGCACCAGAAGTAGAATAATTACCCCACAGAAAACAACAGTTTTCATTCACGGTTGTTTGTGGTAGTAGCCCCACTAGGATATGGGTGATATCTTCCGCAAAACGGTGTTCAAACTCAATGCCTTGTTTAACCGTCCCATACTATCTTAAATCAGTCAGTTACAATATCACAAAAACAGTTTTGAAACAGGCTGACTTGACAACACGCCTTTAGAGATTTGCCCTCTTCGCACTAAAACCAACCACAACGCAATAACAAATAAAACAACCCCATGATGTATACGAGAAGGATTTCGTTATTGTATAACTACGGCTCAAGAAAACAAGTCCAACATGTAGACAAATTATGGGAATTTAATTGTAATAAGCGATTTGACTAGAGCATTGAAGAAATGATAAATGAACACGTTCTCGATGTAGTGTAAATGATTTTAAAACAGGCGCCTTTGTTTCATTTTACCCAGAAAAACAACCGTACGTGTCCCCTCGATGTGTTAGCTTGATACAAGATGATTGTGACTGTACTGGACGTAAAGGAAACCTAGGTGTCGTGTTAATTTACCCCCAGAAACAATATTGACAAATAACCCGCCAAATACACACAAAAATTACTAAAACCGACAAAAAGATACAGGCAGACGACGTCAATAATTTTTTATTAACATAAGAAAATCTAAATATTTAATGGCGAAGTTTGGAGGAAAAGAAAAGGTTACGTATGTTTTTTTAACGGAAGACGTTCGGTGAAAGGCCATCGGCGATTTATGACACCTTGGCGCCTCTGACGAAACTAGGTAAAGAAAATTCGAAGACAATTTTTTTAAATCGTATTTTAATATATGACAGACTATAAAACATTTAAGCTCTTTTAATCGATTTGTCATTGATGGTTATATTGTTATCTAATATTATACGATAAATTGTGAGGAATTGTACGAAGGTCCCAATTAAACAAAAAAAGTTAAAATTCAATAATCGTTGTATAGTCTCGTTTAACATTTCGCAGTAAGATTTTTTCTATTTTTTTGTAAGTTACATTATTATTTATATGAAAACTACTTTTTGTTTTATAAATTATCTGCTTTAAGAAACATGCCCGTTTTTTTTATTTAATTTATTTATCTTTTCATTTTCAAACAAGCCCCGAAAAGTGCTATTAAATCTCTTTCCGCAAAGACACAAAGCCATAAATTCACTGCTGGGGTGAGTCAAGGTGCTTTTTTCCCTCCTATTCACTTAACCTAACATACCTGGCTAATTAGCTTGGGCGCTCTAATTAACAACGATTACCGGTTTTCACTACGAAGCTAGAGATTATAGTCTTACTTAGAATAACGTTTGAGCATGTCAGTTCAAACGGAAATGACCTTTAGTCCACACTTTATCCCAAACAGTATAGCCGGTGTTATGCAATGCAATAGTTCGACATATCGACACCACCATACTGAAATTAAAGGTACAGGTGACAGCCATTAAATGAAGAAAAATAGAACTATAATTTATCCTGGAACAAAATCATTATCTCATAAGGCTAAACATATTCACAAAATAACAAAAAAGAAATCATTTACAAAACTTTTTATCAAAATCAAATCATACCCAAAAATAGCTATACATATATTGTTTTAAAACACGTTACTAGTATTGGCTTTGCGAACTTACAGATTTTAATATAACAGTGTGTTGTTTTACGGCGATGTTTCCTAGTGATTCAGCGATAAGAAGTATGCCACAGTCCACCAATCAAAACCCCATGAATTAGCTGGATTACCCTGAAATGGTCCCAACAAATCACAGCTGAGAATACACCTGTTTTTTAAAATGTTTTTATTTTAATTTAATGAAGTTACAGCACACATATAGTGTAATCCGGATAACCTTGTTTAGTGTCGGGTTATTTAAAGAATTTACAACAAGCAAATAGTGTAATCCGGATAACCATATTTTATGAAGTTACAACAAGCAGATAACCATGTTCAGGAGCGGTTTCTAGCCCAAAATCTGGCTTGTTCATGGCTTGTCACAGTATCTTATTTTAATATGTCAATGGCTAACAGCAAAAGGTTTAATTAACCTCGTACACAGCGTCAACTGGTCGGGTTTTGGAGTGTTTATTATTCAAAATGCCGAAAGTAACGGAAATATATTCTTTGTTTCTTGTAGCCAAATCGAGACAAATCTCTGTATAGGGCCAACGTTTCCGTCTCAATTTCTATCTTCTAAGTTTAGCCTTATTTGGAGCAGTCCGTCATGTAAGATATGACGGGAATTACAGTGTCAGTTTAGGGTTACTGTTAGGGTTAGGTTTTTTCTTTTAAAAAAATGGGTACATGATATTATAATTCGTCAAGTCCTTAAATTTCCAGAATTGTTGATAAGGTTTATGTACTAATACACCATTACAGGGCTGCTTACGATTAATTAAAAAGCTTTGCATATTCTCCAGTGTAAATTCATATTATACACTCTAAGTATCGATATATTACGCCAATTGGTCATTCAAAGTAATACAGAAAATTGGATTCAATTTCTCAACGTCATTTAGTTGGAATGGAGAGCACTAAACTCATCATACAGCTGTTAAATGGACTACCTTAATCACACCACCTGCATATAATGGAGCAGACACCTAGGTGATACTAACCAGCTGAAGCCCAGTGACCAGATTGTCTCAGTTTTAGGGGGTTATTTCTACGTCCTTACGTGTTAAATCTCTGTTCGGGAATATCACGAGAGCAGAGCCACACTGGTCTAGTAAGTTCGGTTGACAAGCTAAAGACTAATCTGTTGTGAAGTATATTTGTCATTGTCAGGGCTTGTATCAAGGGAGCTCTATTTTATCTCAATTAAGACACGCTTTAGTGACAACAAGCCATAGAAAAAACAATGGTACAGGGATCAGCGAAAGTACCTGCAGCCAGTATACGGTATACCATAATCTCTCTTCTCTCAACTGATGGTGACGGGATACCTCAATCTCTCATCTCCTAATGATTATTAGGCCAATATATTAGTTGTTTGCTTGGATCTGTGAAATCCATTCTACCTAAAGATTACAGATATGGGCACTAAATTGTCAAAATATGTAAGCTCTCTTGAAAGATCGACTGATTTTAAGCTGTTCTGTGAAAGAGCGATTAGCTTCACGACAGCTGCCATTTCCAAATTATAATCTATAAATGCAACAAAAACTTTCCCAACTGAAATGTTGTTTTATTCATAACATAAACAGGAGATGTATTTTTTAAATAATTCACTCGAAGCCTGTGCAAAATGGAAAAATAAACAGTATTTATTCATTTTCTTCTACACTACCTGCACTACTTTCACTTAAACGACTTCAAGTATTTCCATTGTTTTTGGTCTTTCTTTATTTGCGGAAAAAAAAACACATTTATATAATGCATTTACAGCGCAAGACCCGAAAAAATTGGCATTGTATTGCATATCTTCTGACAAAGCGCCATGCCTCATGAAACTTGCACTAACTGCACGCCCTTTCAAAGATATGAATATATTTTTCACTAGAACAGAAGTATACAAGCAGAGTACAAATGCACCCCTAGATGTTAAAATCATCAGTGTGAGAATTTGACAGGTATTCGTGTTAGAAAGATTTGAAGGCATGATTGGCAATTTATCTCTATGTGTGTCATGCTTCAAATTGTCAGGCGAATTGTTAGTGCAGTCAAATATCTTCCAATTCATTTAATACTAGTTTACCTTTATCTGCTGAAGAGTGCCATTACACGGGAGATAACTTGATAAATCGAGATTGAGAAATAATACAAAACCTATCTACCACTACAATTTACGTTTGCATGGCTGGACGACAAGTGAACGGATAAGTCTACCGAAGGATTCAGAAATAGAGGATGATGTGATGAAAAACAACATTTATAAATGATTGTCAATTTTATATCTGATGGAACTAATTGATGATAATCCACATCCACGTCAACAGGGGGAAATGTAACAATATTCAGTAATTTCGTTTGGCGTTTAGCTTTTATTATATCGTTCTCCATCTGTTTTATACAACACCACAATACTCTTTTTTACAAATGTCCGCACATGTTTGAAAGGGATGTAATTCTTCGGGATATATTTTTTTCGAATGAAAATCTATCAATTTAAAAGCCCAGTTAACAATTGTTAACACCTCGTGGAACAATGTCCAATATATTGCCCTCAAGCTAGGGATAGTTCGTTTGGAGAAAAGCAAAACTGTCTTTCCTTAGCACTGTAAGAAGTGTCCGCCGTCCAACAAATCCGCCACTTAAATAGTCAGGTGTATCATGGGAAAATCAGATAAGATATATACTTGATAGCGTGTGTTACAACAGTTACAGACACTGTCTTCAGTCTGGAACAAGACTTTGAGTGATTCGAGTTCATCACCTTAGTATGGATCAAAAGCTTGACCAAAGGACTCTGTGTTCCTTCAACAAATTTATCAATATCCAATAGGATCACAGAGCTAGATTGTTGCCAAAATGTTAACCTGCATAAACGCTGAGAGTCGCAAGGATTTGTGTCCAACTTCTTCAAATACATTTGGTTGCCGTTCATGCAGTTGGGGATAATGTGTGTTTAGTGTAGCAAAAGCTGTACATATTGTCTCTTACATTATGTTGTGAAATGGCAAGAATGCAACTTAGGCTAGAAAACGATATGACGTTCAGTTTTCTACTTTTCACGATGTTCAAAGGAGAAGGAGAAGTAAGGAAGCTGTTATTTTGTTATCGGTTGTTTTTTCTTAGCATGCTATATTGTTACTGGAAATTTCTTTGTTTGTGTTTCTAAAAAATAGTTATATTGACTTCATCTTCTTTTAGAGAAGCTTTGGTATTGTATAATTTACATACTAGCCGTTTCGTAAAGTGTTTGGCTAAATACATGTTTGGATACTACCTGTCAGCCTACTTTTAAGTCTACCCATTACTTAACAATTTTTATTATTAAATTATTCAATTTTTTTGTCAGTGCATTTCACATAATCGGATAAATTGTCTGGCAAATAAGTACTATATTTTTCACATATTAAATATGGTAGGAAACATATAGAGAATAATTTATAATAAGTTTTGAATGTTATAAAGATTTAGATGGCGTGTGGTGAGATATAACCGAGGAGTTACAAAGCACTTGGAAGGTTACCCATCTCTCTATTCAGGCATTAGAGTACATGGGGGTATTAGAACATGTTCAGCACTTTATTGGATAAGTCAGGAGTTGCCGGCCGTTATTCGAAATGTGAAGTAATATAGCGTGACGTCGTTCGAGACATAGCCTGAGTTAACACCGTATAGTAGTTGCGTGGTTGAAAAACACTTTTTCGTACTTGTCGTTAAGTGGAGGCCATATACGATTAAAAGCGAATAACAATTAATAAATCAAAACACGTGTACCAATGTTTAGGGTGTATCTATTTAACTATCCACAATATTTTGGTGTTTCATAAACATATACATAATAGGCTATTTTTGTTTAATACATTTGACAAGTCAAGAATATTCCATGTCAGTTAATCCTGAGTAAATGACATTATCAATAGACTAGTGGTAATGTTTAGTAATGCCTTAAAACGATATAAGAATCTATACCAAAAGTTCCAGAAAAGTATATATTTGAAGTCAAGTTAAATATTTATATGCACTTGTGTTGAAATAAGTATATATGTGTAATACAGTTATAGTTTCTTTTAACCGCTATACATGTGATATAATTATAGACTTACATTTCCATGAAGTTTTGTATATATTTCACATTAATCAAAGATTTATACTTACAAATCCATTTTTATCTGCTATATCATTGGTTAGTTTGAGCTTGTGGAATGAAACCACGCGCTGCATCCATCGCTCGCCGGAACACGGGGAATCTGGGTGAATGTACATGCGCTTTGGCATTTCCGGATCAGCTTTTCCTGCCACGACCCAATGGTTGTTATGGAACTTATACCGACAACTGTCCACCGACACAATGTCCATTAGCAGAATATACTGACACTTTTTATCCAGACCCGACATACGAACTTTATAAGGTGGAAACATTCGCCTGAAAGCAAAAACAGAAGGACGTATTATTGAGAGGAATCCTTATAGCATAGAGAATAACAAAATCCACATAACTGATAGTATCCAAGAATAATGTTTACAAAAAGTATGGCTTTATTTCAGAAAAGACGTTCAAAGAGCACCATGGGATGAAAACAGACAAATAAAAAGCTAGTTGTGGAGACATGTAGGCCTAAATATAGTATAAAAAAGTCAAGAGCACATCAGTACAGAAGTGTATTAACGAACATTTGCACCTTAGCTCTGAGTGCACCAAGGCAACAGGAAGCCCTCTCGAGTGTCTGGCGTCTGTCTAGATTATAAATTGTTCCGAACTTTACATAATATGTATGAGAAGACGTTTCGTTAGTAGTTATAGCTCCAGCTGTTAGAGTTTGGTTAGGGTTAAGTGTGGGTTTATGGTAATGGTGTAAGCATTACTACAACACTAACATTTCACGTACTCTTACACAAAGGTCTGATCCTCATTTATTTTGAGCGTCATGCAGGAATGGAATGCCTCAATATGACAGAAAGAAAAGCCCATTAAAATGAGAGTGAAAATAAAATGTTAAAAGTGTGTGTTTATCCATTCGTGTAACCTATACCATGGTAAAGTTAGGGGGACGAAATGTGTTTAATTATGGAAATCATTTAAGCGTTGGTTTTGTTAATCCCAAGTTTCCATAGTTATTGAAGGAATTAATCTGATAACAAGGGAGTGTTTTAACAAATATTATCATATTTTGAATAATTGAAAGAGACATTTGTTTTACTCCACCGGGATTTGAACCCGGGACCTTTCGATTACAGGCCCAACACTCTATACCGAATGAGCTACAAAGGCTCACGGCAGAATGAGTCTGGAATTCTAACACAGTGAAGACGGCGATTTGCTCTAAACAAGTATTATCATACTTATTCATACTAAGATATCCTTTGTTCAGATATTTGAAGTCACCTCTTTTTTCAAGAATACGGGATTTCAAATTAGGACACCTGTATGTGGTCTTTCTACCGGTTTTGTTTCATAACCGTTTTATGTAGAGATGAACAAGAAAAAGGTAATATTAAATATATAAAATCTCTAGCGCAGTAAAGAGAATATGGATCTAATGCCGTATTATTCGTTAACATATATTACAAATTGTGAAAATATGTACAGGGCCATTATGATGGCGAAATTCCAAGTTCTACTAAATCTCACATCTAAATTAATCTGTCGATTTGATTTAAGATCTTGAGACATCTGCTTGTCTGCAATCTTTAACTGAACAGTCTGAAGATAAGACTTAGGTTGTGCCAATAATAAACACATTATAACCAATCTAAGGCCAGGTTTGTGTTCGCTCGGTGATTACACTGATAGATTAACTATAAGGTCCATTCACAAAAATCCTCAAAACACAATCTCATTGGTTCGGAACAGCTTTTTGGAACCTGATACTTGCTGATGTGTGGGCAACACGTCGCTCAGCGTGCATGTGAACATTCTTCCTTTCTAATCGTAGATTAAAACCATTGTGTTTTTTTCTTGTAACCGTTTCTTGTCAGGTTGTTTTGTTTTTAGCTTGTTGGGATCACCCGTTGTAACCTGAGAAAGTGTTCATACTCCAGTACAGAGTTATACCGTAATCAAATAAACAAAACTGAATATAAATAACATCATATTTGATCTTCGATATCTCTCCATATTATCTGATATATACCTGGTTCATTCAAAGAACGAAAATTCGAATATCTTATATATTGACTTGGCTATTAACAGTTATATTATGATGTATAGGATACAAGTAGTTGGTTCATGAAGAAAGTTCAAGCTTTGAATACAATGTTTAGCAGCCTCTTTAAAATGATACACCTGAACACGACACAGTATATATATATGTGTTCATGTAGATCAATTTCCAAAATAACAGCGCGAAATTCTTCCGCGAGTGACAATAAATGACAGGAATCTGTGGGATTATAATATAGCGAGGTGTCTATAGAAATTATTGGAGAGGATTGGGGAAAATCGCTTCTGGTCAAACATAAGGTCTGGTCAAGACGAGACCAAACTACGCGTGAAATTACAAGTATTTTTTGTCTGTGTGAGAACACAAACTTGAATACAAAGCATGGGAAAAGTTTTTAAAAACCATATATATAAACGGTATAACGGATAATATATGACAGGTGCGTGTTGTATTAAACGTTCTTTATATGGATTTTCACCAGGTCAGCCAAATCATCCAGGTTCCAACATATTTTACAGAGGTGGTTTTACTTATTATATGATGTCATATAGTGTAATATCCAGTAAAGAACCCTTGGAACATAGTTTTTCTTATATAAAGCTCTTAAGAAAACGTAAATCGCATACTGATTTATCACTAAATTCATATCGCAAATGCTACATCTGGAGAACACTGACAATGTGTTCAATACAAATAAATCCAGTGTATTTGTGACGTCACAATATCAATCTAAAACTAAAGCTGAAATTAGGTTACATTTGGGTTTATTATGTTGTTTTTTTGTTTGTTTATTTTTTACCTTTTCTCCAACATGCCAAAACATCAACTATCGAAACATAAACATGTAAAATTTACTTTAATCAATGAAAATAAGTTGACGAGTGTGTGAGAAGATTTAATCTTTAATCAAAGAAATAAAGCTTGGGTAACATCCGGGTACCTGTTCCAGTTTAAACAAACCGCTGTGTTTGTTTGGGGATTAACGCCGTGTCTAATGAACGTTTCTAACATTTGACTTTTTGGGTGAAAATAAACAAAAGAATTTAAAACGGGTGCTATTTCAGAAAATTGTACAAAACGAGTCCCTTACAGAAAGTTGATCGGCTGAGGTTATCTAGGTGGCTGATATTTGTACCGCTGGAACTGGTGTCTGGGGGTTCGATTCATTCAGCATGTTTATGCTCCTCATACTGAGTTACTGTTTATTTGTAAATGACACATTAACGACGTATTTCAGACAAATAAGGGTTAATTTGTTTCAAGATAATTCCTGCATCATATCCCAGGTATTTAAAACTATAATGCTCATTCGTGCAGTAAATGACCAATCGTCAATAATTAGTCCCAATAAAGACCCATCAAACAATGTAATAACCACTACAGGGTGTAGATAGATATTAAGTGATTTCTTTCTCTCTATATAATAGTATGTGTTTCTGTCTAGAAACAGGAATAATATGCTCGATAGTGACACCCAGTAGCTTTGGGGAAAAAGGGTGGGAATAAAAAATAAATGAGTATATATAACTAAGTTGTGGTTATCTTCACCTTCGAATTGCCAACGAAAGAATTGATAATGCAATAAGGACATAGCGTGATATGGGATCTTAAGAAAATGTTATTATATTAGGAATTGATACACCAATACCTATCACATCAGTAAAAGTATATCAAAACTTTTATATAACTTGTTATACGGTTTGAAATACCACGAATTATTCAATCTAATCCATTTTTTAATTTAATTATTTACGAACCTAATGTTTAATTTATACCAAACTTTGGCACGATGTGATATGATAAATGTCTACTCCGATCAGAATATTATCATAAGGACTATACATATGAATTAGATTGTATAAATACTCAGCCTTGTATCTCTTTTAGTGATAAGTATATATTTATTAGGATTATACAATGGTAAAACTATTTATGATTGTGTTAATACTGAGATATATGTTTCCCTATGGTAAAGCCTAATTGTGATGAGGTAAAGTATTAAAGCGAAAATATTTGAGAGGACCCGGTTCACTGAATGCCAGTCGTTAAGCGAGTAAATATTTGAGTTTTAATCTACTTTGACAACGTTAGATTTACCACGCAACACTTGTCACAGTAAACAGGGAAAACATTAAAACTTTGTCGCCTTTTGTTTGGCTTTAAGTGTTAAAATTGCTAAAAGCCAAAAGGGGCATAGATATGAAGTAAAAAAAATATATATATATATATTATATCTCTGAAACAAAAGTAAACCACAAATTTAACTCTAAATTTTGAATTTATTACATAGATTAAAAGAATTTGCTCACAAGCCGATTTATGTACAACTTTAAATATAATGTACCGGTAAATTATTAGGCAAAACTCAATTTTTTTACAAATCTGTAGTGATAAGTGGGGACTTAACTTGCGCAAGAATCTTCTGTAGCCGAGCAATAGAATAAACTCTTGGATGTGGTTAAATGATGTTATATGTTCTTCCAGGCAAAAAGTATTCACGATAAATTTCACGCATTTGGTAATAATCTAAAGTTGGTATTGCACAATCAAAATAACAAACTTTCAAATCTAAAATAATAATAAAAATGATATGTTTATAGTCTGGAAAATTGAAGTGCATTTTATTTCTATACGACCGTGTGTATAAATCAACTTTAAATAGTTTGCATAAATAAAAGAAAGAACAGAAAATAACGGATATATAACGTAACGTCTCTGATGTATTATTGCCAATACATCGGTTAGTCACGTGTTTCCAGTTGATCGATTTTATGATAATAACAACTGGCCAGCGGTCAAATTCAGTATAGTTATCAGAGAGGATTACGTGAACAACTGGTCATATGTGCAAATGATTCAGTGCTACAAACTGCCTTTTAGTTGAAACAAAATGTAAAATACAAAGTCATAATCTTATATTGCAAGTGAAATAAATCAAAGTATATTAAGGTGCTGAGTACAGAGCGATGAGTACTTTTTCAGGGAAGGTTAGCTCTGGAGCGTGAAATCTCACGCCGTATAGATTAGTTTGTAAGGCGGAGAGTGGAGAAGACTAATTAACCCTGCACGCTTACTGTGACAGGGGGGGAAACACTGAAACTCACCTGCCAGCTTTTGTAATCACCATTTCAGTGCCTAGTTCATGGAACCTGTCCCACAAATCTTGACCGTCTAATTCCACCTTTGGGTCGTCGTCAGCTTCAGTATCCACTCCGGGGGGTGGGGTATTTCCACTAGGCGACGGGGTACTAACGGGAGAAGAGCTTGCCACAGGTGGAGTAGAAGGGGGTGTATTACATGAAGTACTGTTAGAAACAACTGTAGAAGATGTGGAGGTAACGGCCAAAGAGTTTGTTGAAGTTGGAACAATAGGTGGCCATTTAAAGGCTGTTTCCTCCCCATCCTGACGTACAGAGTAAGAGTGAGAGGTTTGACAAGGTGGACTCATCCCGCTGCCCGATCCACTATCATCAGCTGAGCTAGGCCTCAGACTAGCGTTCCATGCCATTTCTAACGGGACATCTGTGAAAAAGAGATCCACACACACGGCGTCAAATTATTATATGTACTAAGCCGTAAGACAAAAGACCTCTCATTTCCACTGTGGGACCTGTCGACTCAACTGCTAAACAACTCGCTCTGATTGGCTAGCGGCGTCAGCGCGGCCACATTGGACAAGCAAGGCGTTTGTTTTGTCAAGACTGCTTGAGTAAGCTTGCGAAAAATCTTACACATAAGGTCCTAAATTTTACCGCTTTCTGGCGACACTGATATTATCCGCTGTTTAGAGAAATTCAAGTTTGACAAGTGCGCCATGCAACGACAACAAAGTGTTTTAGATTGCTGAAACTCTTATAACTTAAGAAACAAAACGCTACTTGTTTTCTGATATTTTACACAACATCCATCTATATATAGATAGATATATTTGCAACTTTACTTCAACTGACAGAAATAGGTAGATGTTTCTTGCTCTAAGATTTATGAAAGTGTGTGTCGACTTTCACCTTATTTAACTCATAACCATTCTCCTAAAACCTACTATAGAGCACAACATTGAGTAATATTGACAGGGTTATATGGTTAAAAGAAATTGATAATTGCACAAGACATAGCACTACCGACAAACTATTATTTTATTAATAACTAACCTAGATATACGACCTTGCTGCATTACACGGGTAAGTAAAACAAAACTGTTAATTTCCAGTTCTTGAAAATGGCATAGAAAGGTACTGTGAATCATCCTCGGTTTGTTGTAATTTGTTTGTCTATGTTCTTATATTTTGACGCCAGTGCTCTCAGTTTATGTATTCTGATTATTTTGTAATATCGTTTTCTATGATTTGCTGTGTAAACGTTTTTTAGTACCTAGTCTATTTTCTATTTTTAATACTATCAGGATTTTAAAAAAACAACATTGTGTTGAAAGTACTTGGAAAACCAACAGACCATAGTTTAATACCATATCATAAAGCACGTTAGGTTAGTTACAGAAGCATTTATATATTGGCTTTATTACAAGCAGATGAAGGACTTAGTCAAGGAATATTGCTAACCCCAATGTTTAAACATGTTTCTCCGTAACACCACATATATGTATTTTAATGTATGGAGAAGGTTTTTTACACAGATGAAAAGGCAATATAAAGCAATCTTTAAAAATAACTTGCCACTTTTGTAGTACGCTGAAATTCGGAACTTTTCTGAGAAACCGTACATCACAGCTTAAATGCAAAAATCTAAAAACATTTTTGAATTCCAAAATCATCCTTTCGTCAATATGACGTTTTCGTATTCAAATCAATTTCATTTTAGCCTAAAATGATACTTATAAGTTTTGAATGTAAGATATATATTTAGATTTTTGGATTAGGAGATTCGTCACAAATTTCGGTGCCATTGTTAATAATTTCTAGAAATACACACTGTGCAATGTTTTAAACTACCCTTGATCAAAACCGCAGAAAGTGGTTTTATTTGCTTTGGTTCGGAACTCAAACAATTGAAAAAGTTAAGATAATATAATAAGCTCTTTTAACGGTCTTATATTTATTTTCTCTGCTGTATTCCACCAATGATTTTTACGTTTTCGACAACCATCTCACACTAAACTTAACCGACGATACTTGTCTGAAAGCAGCCAGACTTTTAATCTGAGTAAATGTCACAAAGAGTTAGCTACAACTAAGTTAACCGGGCTAAGTTTAACAGGTGGTAGCTTACTCGATTCACTCTGACTTTATCTACCTTTATTCTGCAGGTGAGCGTAAGGCTGATTATTACCGAGTCTGATAAATTCGTCAGGTAATTTAAGGAGTTCACGGCTGGATGACTCCCGAGTTAACTTCTTTATTCCAGACAACTCAGGTGAAAGTGTTTTTACCACTTGGCTGGCAATTCACACTACCCAGGTAAACTCTTAGCGGATTGAAGAAGTTCATCTATACGCCAGTTATTTCAAACCTGTTATTCTTCAACATTTTCATAGTATTTATTCACTTATATAAGCGTTTGGCTAATGTAGCAGAGAGAAGTTAAGATAACAATTATGTTTATAGCGATAATGTCCTAAAATAAAAAAGCACAATGCCATGTACGGATATAAAATCATTGAGATGAGAGTGTTTTATTAAATCTTTACTGGTATCCTCTGTACAATCGTAAGGCGCGGTTCACTAAATTGTACTTATTCATCTTTCTAAGCAGGTGCGAACACATATATTTTAACACGTAAAAAAGAAGCCTTTTGATTTTTTGTGATGCAAAAATGTTAACAAAAAACAACACAACACTTAACAGCCAGAAGTACGACAAAACAATTTGCTTTGTAACACTTTTTGTTGGAGTCGCCTTGAATTTTATATAACTTCTTAAAACTTAAAACTCAGTAAGAATTAGACATTTATCAGTCTATCGAGTAATAATACAATATATATAACATAGATACATTACAACAGGTAAGAAATCATTTAAAAATAATTTTAGTAAACTTTTATTCGTTAAAAAACATTAGAAAACTGGATGATAAAGGGAAGCAGAACTTTTAATATGGATTGATGTCGAGTAGCTTTAAGTTCAGTTCATTTTAATCCGTCAGTCTCCATCGGGGTTTCTCTATGTAACTGAATTATAAACAAACATCCTTACATAGTGGCGCTGTGGTTACTTCCACGGTCGATTTATATTGATAATTTAAAGGTTTATTTAAAAGTTAACTCGGTGATTATTGAAAAGAAACAATTAGTGAATAAGCTATATTGCTGTATATTTGAAAATCGGCTAATCCTGGAAATGCGACAAAAGTGCAAAAGTATAGCATAAAGAAAAGTATTCCCTCAAAGGTGTTAGAAAAAAGTGTAAAGTATGTCAGAGTATGTGAACGGTTTGTTTTAAACGTGTCGTGGATTTTCTAAAGAGGTAAAGATCCGGGGGGAAGTGTTGCACATAGGGCTTCCTAGCGGCATATTGCCCCGCCGACTTGACGCCAACTAGCCTTTTTGAGACCGGCTGGTCGCGGTGAAACAACCCGCCTCTTGTGTGCACGGCTAGCTGGGGATATTTTGTCCCACTACCCTTTTCCATCCGTGGTTATTTAGCGTTTGAATTTGCATATTTAACTTCAATTCTTAACAGTTATAACGCAGTATAAAATAGAAAGCATATTTTTAATAAGGCTAAATAAATTTAAACAAATTAACAACAAATTTAAAAAAATAGTTTACTTACCTTTTGTGGTGGATATTTTGTGTTAAAATTCCACATTTTCAAAGGGCTGAAAACACATCATTTTCCCATTCGCAGCTGGAGAGTAATGGCGCTGTGCCGTTGACATGCTGTCGATTTGGAGCGAGGTAAATTTCGCACATCACATATTTCATATTTATGTTGTCCTAATCGATACAGCCTGGCACGGCCGATCCATAAGTTGTCTCTAATCTGAAGTTTCGTTGTAAAAAGTCAGACTTTCTTTACAACTGGAATATTTTAACTTTTGAATAATACTTTGAAAAAGGTGATTTTTAAGACAATTTGCGGACCTCAAATGATACTTGCAATACAGATGTTTTTAAATCGTTTAAAGCCGTTCACAGCGTAGCAGGGTGTTTATTCAGTAATTTAACTACAATTGAGTTGTCTATCGCAATCGTTTTAATCTCTTCCACACACAAAAATAGAGTAGTTCAATTAAAACTCATAACTTCATTTTAAGTGAATATGTTTAGTATGCCATCATCAATGTATGGGATAACTCTTGCATTGATTTTTTTGTTTATCGGCCGATATATTACCGCAAAATATTTCATATAATCTTTTCTTAATGATTATCTGCTTTGTAACTGTTATAATATATCGTTATTTATATTTGGACGAGATGTTTGTTCCTAAGACTGTTGTTTTGTTAACATTTGATTACACGTGGCGAATTTAGTTATAAGATTGTATCTGGGTAAATCATAGAAAAGTGATGTTAAAGCTACCGATATAAAAATCCTTATCCACATATTGCGTCTCAAGTTCGGGTGCTTAAATATTATGAAACAGGAACAGACTGAATAAATCATAAACACATACTATTAAACATGTATTGCATCCATCCTTTTATATAGAAAAACACATTTCCCAATAAAATTTATATAGAGTAAAACATTTTAACGTTTTATATCACACAAGGCGTGGAGAAGAAAGGTTGCTGGGCTTATCCCTACTTATTGAAAACAAGTGCGTGCTTTTGTTATTCTTAGATAATGATTGAGACTATGCTATAAATAAATACGATGTGACCTCCCATAGGACGAGAGAAATCGCAGCTGCTACTGATTGACTGATTTCTGCCTTATGTATGTATCCAATATATTCCCAATACTCATTCGAGAACAAGAAAACACCGATGGTTTTGGCTTTTTAGTGGATATTAATGAAATATTCAATAACATTAGGAAAACAATATGAAAAAAATCAAATTAAAATAAAACTAACACGTCATGAAATGCCTTCACATATGTGTCAAGTGGCAGACAAATGGAGACAAAAGTTGCTCTTCATCGCAAAATAAATCAATAGACGACATTTGACAACATTAAATGAAGTTTGTTTATTAATTTGCCATAAATAACCGATATGTTATCCTATTAAGTGGCCAACGGCTTGTTAACATAAATTAGGTCATGAAATTCCTTAAAAATGACCAATCTTCACCAGCATTTCTGGGATCGGAGTTGTTTAAACCGCTTTTCTATTTCTTCCATTTTCGTAATTTGATTCTATACTTTGGTGGAATGTGTGAGGCTAATCAACAATTTGGTTCAGATACTGTTTCGCCACGAGATGATTCAAAACAACAAGATTGGTCACAACTCTGTATAAATGGTCACGTGGGCGTGTGTAGGGACCAATTATGTTCAAGTTGAGATAGATTTAAACAAGTGAAAGGACATGAACCTCTGGTAGAATTCCATTAGACAGGCAATTTATTCTGCCGTGAGCAGTTGACTGGAGAAAAAAGGGCTATTCTGTAGATTTTTCTCTTGGTGAATTTCTATTCATCATATAAGTGAAATACCCTGAAGCATGGCGTAAAACACAAATCAATCAATCAATCAGTCAATTCTCTAAGAGTACAGCGTTATCTTACTGTTGTATATGGATTATTTAGTCAGCTTTTTAAAACTGTACTACGCAGTATCACCGCAACAACATTCAGTAAAAAGGAAAGCTCGAAAACAATCAATAAAAACATCAATCAATCTATCCATCAATAGGCATATGCAGTCAAATCAAAATTTCAATATTAAGAGAGATAGTTTTATTGTTAAACAAAATGCCTTTCACGCTTATATTTGGCGATTACTAGTCAGTAAAGTGAAGTTCCTTTAATTATTAATTGGTTATTGTTTTTCGACACATTCAGCAATATTTCGGCTAAACTGTGTAGAGAACACACAGACATTTGATCTGTTTTCTTTAATATCTAACAAAATTCTAACCACTGTCACCCAAGGCACTAAACATCACAAAGAGGAAAACATTGAGCTAAAAAGGACACGACAGTGTCGAAATCTCCCAAAATGTCACATATTAAATGTTTCATTTGTGATCTAAAAATTGCAAAAATTGCGGTTAAGACCTTTAAAATTATTACATTGACAATCGTTCATCAACAAATTACATTTCATTATACACATCGATCATTTAGCTACATGTATTATACCTAGGCCTACAGCCTCACTACGGCGTCATATTGAGAGTTGTGTTACGTCATCTGTCATGATAACTCAAAGCGTATAAGCATAAATCTGACATGACGTACGGCAATCAACCCAATCATTGGTGGCTTATGTACGCCAGCGCATTCCCCTCTTGGATCGGATTGTTCCACAACGAATCATTAATGTTATGAAGATTGTCATAGGTCTATTTTCATTTAGGTCGTATTTTAGCCACTGCAATCGTGGAGTGTCAGATTTACAGCTATTATTTATGGTGGACCAAGTGAGTCTTAAGTCGACACTACATGACGTGAAACCAGCCAATCAAATCGCCTCATTTCAAAAGAAAACCTTTTTTTTTATTTATAATATCACGTTAAATTTATCGACTTACGTCAGTTCATGCTATCTGACGTGACCTTTGTCAAAATGCACATGTCAGAAATTTTCTGTCGTGTATGTTGTTCCAAATGACGTGTCCTCAAATTATTTGACCTGTAACATTTGCTTTTCGTCACGTAACATAGAAAACCGGAAACGTCACATAGCGATTTTGTCGAGTATCAAAGCAGACCAGAAACGTAATAAAGTCACAACATTTCTCCTTCATTTGCCATGTTCGCCAACTGGCGCCCGCGTAGTCTGCACTAAAGTATTGACAGTTGTATAGTCTAGCTCACTTCATACCTACACCAGCATGCTTGAAATTGATGAACTTTTCAGCTGTCGTTGTTGTTTTGATTTATTTTGTAAGAAGCTCTGTGATAGGTTATTAGAAGCATTCTGTATCTGTCGCGAAAAAATCGTTATCTGACGTTTCCGGTGTGCTGCGTTACATGACAAAACTCTAATCTTACACCTCAAATAATTTGAGGACAAGTCAATTTGAACAACATACACGACCAAAAATTTCTGACGGGTGTGCATTTTGACCAAGATCACGTTAGGTAACAAAAGTTGACGTCAGACAACAGTTGTGGCGTGATGTTCTTTGAAATGATGCGATTTGATTGGCTGGTTAAACACCTAGTCATTTTAGTGTCATGTAGTGTCGCGCTTGGCCCACCAGAATTATTCGCGTTATAGACCAAGTGTTTGAGTGATTAAAGTCGACAACATTGAATAGTGTCTGTCTATAAATAGTCATACTGGAATTTCTGCATATCATGACTGATCTGGGTCTTAAATCACACACACATTAATCGGGTATATTATCTACAGCTTGTCAAAACTCTACCAGGAAGGTCCGAAAGACTTCAAATCCAGAGTAGGGTTAAGCAGAAATGAAGATTATACCTGACATATAGGTAATGAGCTGTTTATAATATTAGCTGCCTTGTAGTAAATATAGAAGATAGGTTTATCATTGACATGAATTCTGCCGAGTATTACAAATGGCGTTAATTGTACAAATATTGTTTAACAAGTCGCTGGTAAATTGGCCGTCACTGAAGGTATCCTCTGAATAATACTGACAACGTATTAAAGCTCTAAAATAAGGCTGTACACGTATCAATCACCTTCAAAGATAGCATATACATAAGTTGAAAACCAGAAAAACAACGTGGATATTCTGTTGTTTGTTTTTTTTATTTTTATCATTTATTTTAATATATATATTTTTTTAAATTTAATTCCACATTCCAATCTTTGCCAGTTCTTGAAATCAACCAAACTGTTTGCCAGAGGTTGTAAACGTGACTTATGGGACATGGGTCGACTTTTAATGCCTGTTTATTTTTAATGTATTTATCTATATTTTGCAAGAACTAATTTTAAGTTTGATGTAGTGTTTATTGTCTTAAATATCCCCTGGGTGGTTCTTAAACAAAGCAGTTGTTAACTCTATTGGTTGTGTTACGTTAAAGTTGCTGTTTTTTTATAATTGGTCTTCACTTTGCTCTTAGTGTAAGGTCACAGTCAATCGTGTTGAAAAAACTTATAACATCGAAATTTAAAGTATTTGCGGTGCTATTCACATCTATATAGGCCATTTGTATCATCGAATAGGAGATGGTAGTAGGTGGCAGGGGACTTTAATAAGGGTCTCCAAAGTCACCTCTTGTACAGTGAGTTTAATGCACCGTTTAAGACGATTTGCAAACTAAGAGGGCCCGCGGGTCAGCGCCTACGCTTCCACTAAACCACGGCCGCGGGCCCTCTTAATTTGAAAATCTTCCATCTCCAATTAACTGTTCACGGGATCGAGTCTCTCTGTCGACCATCGGGCATATGAGTTAGTCAAGGGGAGGGAGGCGCCGTAAATAGACAAGGAGCAGTGTGAAGTGGATAATCCGTCGTCATAAAAGTGAAATACTTTTATGTACGGCGTAAATTCCCAATCAAATCAAACAAACAAATTCAAACTAAGGCCTCGTACGGTTCGGAATTCTATACACTACGCTCATGACATTCTCTTAAACAAGCACTAAGTAAGTCTTGCATCGTTTACTATATTACCGAAGATTGATTTATTGAAGTGAAAGAGCCAATCAGTCAAGTTCCCTACCCCTGATAACACTCTTTGGACTGAGAACTAGTGTATAGGTATTTGTAGGACCCAACAGTTTGGTTGTTATATTTATGGTATGAAATAAATCTGGATTCTGTTGTGTATACTATGATAAGCACAGTATCGTTAACGCGATACTGCACAACAATTGTTTATTCGAAAATTAATATACTTCTGATATGCTTGTCTAAGAAGGAATAAGAGCAAAGGTCATAGCTGTAAACATTTTACAAAATATGCTACTTATTTTGAAATGAATTCTTAGACTATTAATCTTGTGGGAGGGCCTTGAGGGACGTTTAGTATGATAATCCGGTTCATGACCAACACCTATACCATGTTTTCGCTCTCACCTTTATCTTGTCTTGATTGAATTTTCGCTCATTATATATGCTCATCACGTCGTGACGTCACTTCGGATGATGCCTAGGTGTCAACAAGGTTATCGTGTAATATGTAAATGAGATGTGATCAGTAAATTCCACCATACTGAAAACAGTATTAATGACGTTGATAATTTATGTCCATAGTGATACAAAAGCCGTCACAGATAAGAATCCTTCTCCAAAGCTAATAAACATTATATCTTTCGGTGATTTCACGTGAAGAGGACTGTTTTTATATTAAATACAATTAAGCTCTTTCTCTCAAAGCTTGACTACACTGAGAATTGCTTCTTGTGCCTTTGCATTGCCTTGAGTTTCATTATGCCCAATAGATACTCCAACTGTTTATCAAGGGTCTTAACTCAAAAGCATTATACATAAAATACATGTAGAAGCATACATTAGAAAAAAAAAAACAGGTAAAGACGAACAATACGCCCAATGATATTATCTTTTCTTTGATGTTCCTTGAGTGTTTTTATTACATGTTCTAATTTTGAAATATTCAATAATTTTCCGTTTTCAAAACAGAATAGAAGGAGATGAAACACATCGTTATCTCCAGGTACCTCCCTTCTTCCAGTCTTGGTATGTTATCTTTAAAAAAAAAAACTGTAACAGCTCTATAATGATCATGTCCGTAAGTTAACGTCTTCTTAACAGATTAATACGGCGCAGATCCGCATTTTGAATAAAACGGAAATATAATGCTTTTGTCTTTAGAAGATTTACTGTGTAATTATAGACACCTTAAGGCCTGATATCTCCACATTTTGACACGAAACCCCTCTAATTGTTCAGTAATTGTACTGGTTTTGATCGCAGATAACTTCTCTTCATTCAGTGGGACTCTTAGTGGCTGAGGGCGAATTCCAAACCTTTGTTTTCTGTAATGTGTACGATGATGACACATATTTATATGGAAATCTTTAATAGTTGTTACATTGACACTTTTCTAAAAGCTGTTCCCTGATAACTGACAGACTGAGGATATAATGTGAATTACTTTTAACATTTTAACGACATGAAGCAGCGGGTTACACAATAAAAAAGCAAACGTACTTTCTGGATTGACCACTTGTATTTATTTTATATTATTTGGAACATACTTTCTATTTGTCCGGCATCGTAATAGCCAGGTCCCTATCAAGTTTCTTAATGCGGTTATGTGTAACTAGTGTATAAGAGAGATACCCAATTAGTCATACCGAATAGAGACATTTTATGTAGAGTTCACATAATGTCCTGCTTAGGGTTGCGAAGGAGCTACCTGGTGCTAAAGGGCAACATGAAGCCGATCTGTTTGCAATGTCTTTTTAAAAAGTCTTGTGATTGTCTTGTCTTTAGTTTGTTGCCAGAGGTATCGAGGGTGGTTTCCTTCTGCATTGGGCTGACACACCGTCATGGGAGTGACATTACGTTTACTTTAAACGGCCTTAAATCTCGATCACTTAAACAAACACCCAGATCCGCGATTGTTTTAGCTATGGTAAACAATTATGTTCAGTAAGGACGGGTCGAGTTTTCCTTTCTGAAGTGGTAAACCGTCCTATTTATTTAGGTAACCCATACTATTTACTAATAAGATGGAAATATTTGCCATGGAAAACAACTTTAGTTATTGGATTCTATATTTATATCCAACAAACTTAACCTATAAATAAGAAATGGCCCAAAGGGTGATTTCCTTCGCCCATTGGACTGGTAACGCCATCATTTGAGCGAACGGGTCAACGTTAACCACAACTAAACAAACAGTTATATGTTTTAATTAAAACATATATAAAACAACTTTTGACGAACACTTTTGATCAGTGGTACACAGGCCCACATCCGTGGTTTAGTGGTTAGGGTTAATCCTACATCGATTTACCGTTCACGGAATCGAATCTGTTCGTCGACCATCAGGTATCCGAGTGAATCACACGCTGTGGCTCCGGCAATTGCCGAGGTGGTTTACACGAGATTTCCTCCCGGTTTTTCACCGTATAATTATTATTATAGGAGCACGTGAAGTTGACAATCCGTCGTCATATCATTCAAATACTCTTGATTAAAATGGAAAACCAGAGAAAACCTTGTTAAAACCACCCTGGCGATTGTTGGAACCACATCGTGTGACTAACTCATATACCTGAAGGTCGACAGACGGACTCGATCCCGTGAACGGTAGATCGGTTAGAATTAGCAGGCGCATTGGATAACCGACAAGCCACGGCCGCGGGGCCGTTTTATGGGTAGACACTACTGTGCATTTTGGTACAACTTATCTTTATTGAACTAGGTAGTAACTGTCGTAAACATTATTTGGTTCTGTTTAATCTGGTAGACAATTCAATTTACAATGGCAAATCTCCTGTTTGATCTGAAAAACGCTACAATTTACAATAGTAAAACTTCTTTTTGATAGCGTTAACACCTACATTTACAATGGTAAAACTTCTTTTCGATATTGTAAACACCTTAATTTACAATGGTAAAACTTCTTTTCGATATTGTAAACACCTTAATTTACAATGGTAAAACTTCTTTTCGATATTGTA
>JARFOD010021311.1:0-10964 GCA_031763545.1 Mopalia muscosa
GGATTTAGCATCCTCATAAGGTGGAGCTGTGCTGGTCTCATTTTGGTTTTGATCTATTTATTCATTCTTTTGTTATCAATTTGTCTGTCTTCTGCAGTTCTATGCATATTGCTATTTCTTGTTATCACTACATCTGAGGAAACGCTGCTCCGATCCCTCCCAACTTTATTCGTTGGGAATGGCATGGAAGTAAAACGGCAACAGTTTAAATCAGTGTACAGATGACATGGAGGTAAAACGACAACAGTTTAAACCCAATGCTGTTTCTAAAGATAAACAAAAAATCTAAAGTCCTCATGAAGGCCCGTTTTGGCTTCCAAACTTCTCAAATAGATCACATTGCAACAAATGGATAGAGAGGGAAGATGTGCCAGTATTCCAAACTGCTGAATATGCTAACGAAAAATGGAAACCGACCAATGCTTTAATTCTATGTTGAGGCAAAATTGTGTTGTGTTTTATTTATCGCTCTTGTGACTAGAGACAGCCATCACCGCAAAATTATAAGGATATTGAAGCTGTTGTGCTTTGTTTCCTTTATCATATTAACAGGTTTTACTTTTATTTTCCGTGGGAAACAAAATTCTAAAAAAAATAAAAAATATATATATTTTTTTATTTATTTATTTATTTATTTTTTTGCCAGCAATGGCATTGCCGAATTGCACATTTTTTCCGGGCATGCAGGTAACATATTGGTTTCTGTCTGTCTGTCCCTTCGTCTTTAATTGGGTCATTTAATCCATAATTTACACATTTGTGTGTAGCACAATTCTTCCCATACTTGCTTAGGCACAAGACGAAAATCAAATTGTGAATCTGTCTCCTCTTAGACTCTTCTCTTCAAATTATCTTAACAGTGTGGGCATCAAGATCCATTCATGGATCTCTTGTATTTTCACCAGTCGCTTGTGAAAATCTGCTTTTCAATGACAGGTAGACAGGCAACATTTCCACCACGGGCTCATTGCAGTCAAGCTCTCCCTCAGGTATATGAGTATATGGCTATATTGAGTTACATGGTAGGGCTCCTGCAATCGCAGGGTATGTTTTGACCAGGTTTCTTCTTAGTTTTTTTCAGGCATAGTACTTTTGAGCTTGGCCTTAAATATTGATTAATGACTTGTTTAAGTGACAATAAATACTTGATATTATTAATAGCCATGTTTACACCTGTCACAAATAGATACATTCATTATTACCTTTAACAGGCTTCTGAAGCGCTGTCCTTTTTTCTGGTAAAACCTAACAAAATTTAAAGATAACCTTTATTAGAAATCGTCACAGCTCATTTTTTAGACACATTAATGAATTATTATGAAGATTAATGCAAAATAGCTTTAAAAAGCCAAAATCATTTGATGTTTGGATTGACAATTTTTTTAAATCAGAGGGAACAGGCTCATTTTGACAACCTCTTTGAACGATTTCAGAAATCTTTACATATTAACATGTCTATATGTATTGAGTTTGGGACTAATTCTGCTATTAACATTTGTACTCAGTCAGTAGAGTGTTCGGCCCGTAACCCAAAGGCTCCAGGATAGAACCCATTGGAAGCAAGCAACTTTTCTAGCTCATTTACTCGAAAAATATATATCTATATATATGCTGGAAGTGTAATCAATTTACAAAACTTGTTCTTTAAGGTTGTAATTAATTTAAAACTACTTTGAAAAGTGTATAAACAAGGTATTATATGATCAAATGATAGGTACTCTGTTATTGGTCATCCTAAAGTGTGTTTAGATAATCATAAAATACATTTTCAGAAGAAGGTGAGGACCCATTATTGAATGGATTAGAGTTGTCTGGGGAGGCTGAGTTAGTGGAAGAAGGGGAGGTAACCAGGGATGAACAGGTAACTTTCACAACTATTGCTTTCAATATTTACATGTAACAAATAAGATAACAGAATCATAAAGAGTACATTTATAATATGCCAAGTTGATTTTTTAAATTACAGGGTATTGAAAACATTTCTGTAGGCCATGAAAAAGTTATTGAAAAAACTCATACATGCATTTTTAACACTAATCCCTGTGAAGATGACCCCAAGTGTGATTCAGTGATACCGCTTTCTCCATGGTATTTGGGGTCTGGTTGTTGCTGTATCTTCTTCTATGTCTTTTCTTTTGTTTATTTTGTCCTAAAATTAAATCACTATCACTTTTTGTTTCCAGTTTAGGACCAAAAGGAAATGGTAGGTTTGCCCTATTTTGTTTTTTTGGGGGTTTTTTTTGTGCTAAATTTGTCCATGTTGCATATTGCATACACACACTCCTGATGTCCTTCTTATTTTTCTTTCTCTTTCTATATATCTTTTTGTCAAAATCAGATAACAGGGTTATAATTTTTAAAGAGCATCTTGTACTGTGTATCTGACATTGCCATCATATTTTCTATATAACAGGGTTCCCATAGTCTAACAAGGCTAAGAAAAATAAAAATTTTCAGAAAAAAAAAAGTTTATGATAGATTTAGGCGTTGCCTTCAAAATCCAGTAATTGGCAATCATATCTTTTTCCTTTTTGTTCAAATCTCCAAGGAAAAAAAATCATAAACTTAATATATACATTTCCTCCATTCTCAATTTTTAATTGTAAAGGTAAAAGTATCCATGAAACTCCATATTTTCCCCCAAAAAATCCTTGGTTTTGAAAATTCTGCTGTACAAAACTTTTTTTCAAAATTAACGTAAAACATTTTTACTGTCACATGATTAGATTCACATGATTTGCGGGAATATTTATCACTTTTACTCATCATACTTCTGAGTAGCACTTTGATATTTCTTCTATCTGTCAGTTTACAGATAGCACCAAAGTTCGAAGACGTAATTCTTTTTGACCTCTCTCTTGACCACTGTGCAGATGCATTTTGTCCCCGTGTCATACGCTCAATTTCTATTACTTCATCTTCGGAAATAGTCGATATCTGTAAATACAAAAGTAAAAATATGTAAGAAGGCATGGTCAAACATTATAAAGACAATATGATTCTATGAATGTAGGCATGTTCTGATGTGTCAGGTTAGCATACCTCAGCCAACCACTGAAATAGACTAGTATTCATTGCACTTGAACTAATATCACTTTGGCTTTACATGTTTTACACACTCAAAGCTGTGTTAATATTATTACCTTTTCTTGTCTTAAGAAGTGGTCTTCCCAAGTATTCTCCATATAGTCATGGTCAGAAGCTAAAGCTCTAATATTGGCAGCTTCATATTTTTGGAGCACTGGCCATTTGGATTTACCCTTTAAATTATGAAGAAAATGTCTTATTAGATTAACAGACAGTGTTTAGATGGTTGGGAATAATTTATTCAAAGAATAATGTTTAAAAAAAAGTTTAATCAAGCTTACATGTTTTTTCAGCATCATACATGTACATGTATGTCTCAAATTTATAAAGACACTAAATTATCGAATGGTGTTTAGATGTTGGAGGATAGTTTATTCAAAGAAAAATGGCAGTGGTTGGAGGGAGCTTCATTTTGCCCTGGTGCTCTTAGAGCTAAAGGAGAGCAGGAAAGAGATATGGAAGATATGTTTGTGGTGTCTGTATTATGACCTGTTATTGTCTCGTCTTGTCTTTGTTAATTGCCAGTGGTGTTGAGAGTGGTTTCCTTCACTCATTGGGCTGGCAAGTGAAATACCCTTGAGTATGACTTTAAACCCCAATGAAACAACAAAGAAAAATCTTTTAAAAAAAATTCAGCATCATACATGTATGTCCGAAATTTATAGAGACACTAAAGTTTAAGATGTTTGGGGTCATAGGGGATAGTTTATTCAAAGAAAAATGTTTTAAAATAAATTTGAATCCATCTTACCTGCCAGTTAAGCATCATGTGTCGCAAAGTTTCTTCATTTTTGGCTAGGTTTCTCAAGTGGATTGGCCGTGGGTCATACAGGATCAGTTTTGTATTCCCTCGCAACACATGTAAATTTCTAGCTTTTAGAGGACTTCCTTTCTGGGGTTTGCTTTTGTGAAATTTTTGTAAAACCTAAAAGAAATAAATTTATTTATAAATAACATATACAGGATCATATGTCAGGCTGTCAGATGGTATTCATTTTGGTTGATTTGGATTTAATCTCGAACTCAAAAGTATTTCACCTAAATGTTGACTAGTACGGGAAAAATAGACACCCTATGTGGCATATTTCATAGCTCGCAAAAAATTACACCTGTGGGCTTTATTAAGGGTTAAAGCATATGTTTCTAAGATCATAGGTCACACTGCAGGTCCCATGTCCACTTTATTAAGTTAAAATAAACATAGGTGGAATAGAGTACTGTAAATTTAAAGAATCACCTAAACTATTTTAATGTAGTCTTATTATTATATTTTATCTCAGTATTTACCTGTGTACATGTAACTTCCGTCAAAATACTGCCATTGTTACAGTATTTGATAAGGCCAATCAAAACACATCCAACATGTTTACAGTGTGCCGATGGTCCTTGTCCGACTGCACATTCACACTGTGTTTGCTGAATGACTCCATTAGTGTCCAACATGATGTCAACAGTATAACTTGTAGCTTTTTTCATTTCAGCCCACACTACAGAGGTAACAAAAGTTTGTTGTGCCTTGATGACACATCGTACACATCTTAGGTACCTGATAATAAAACAAAAATAAATGCTCATAATTTCTCTGCAGTTAAAAAAAATATATATTCTGCAGTGTAAGCCTGTCAATGAGATTAGTGTCCCTGTCCTTCCATTTTTTTTTTCAGTAAAATGTTGTTAGTGTATGAAACGACCAACTTGCTATTTGCTTTTGTTTGATGAGTTACGGGTATGTCTAAGGAAAACAAGAAATGGTAACAAATCCCTGTTGAATGACAAACCTTAATCATAATCAAATTAATTTTATTTAAAGTGATGCTCCGAGCTGCAATAACCCCTATATCAATTGAAAGGTTACCATTAAATATACTTAAATATGGCATCGACTTATCGTTTATTAATTTTATAAAATAACCTGAGGATTACAGACATATACAGCTGACATGATGTCAAGCGACTCACACTCTTGTGTGTTACGGGTTAATAACATGTGCGAACTGTCTAAGCTCAACCGTTCTATAAATAGTCTATAGGTCTCGTGACATACGTTAGGCACTTATTTTGAAAAGAAAGATATTTGATTGGTCAATATTTGTGGAGCTTTTCTGTTTAGTGATAAAAGTACCAAGACATGGCCGCGTGAATGAATTTTACTGAGTTCAAGCATTACCCAATGTTGGAGATCAAATTATAAAATAAATATAGCTCTATTATAAAATTAGAGAGCATAATTCAACACAAGAAATGATGCCCGTTTTACCTATATGCATTTTATTGCAGCCCGGATTATCACTTTAAAAAGCTTCTGTTATATGATACATACAAATTTTAAGATACGTGTAGGCCTACCTCTGTTCATATAACATTCCAAGCTTTTCGTCAATTTTTTTGTCACAAGTTGACAAAAAGTCTTTCACTCTACTGTCCGTCACACAGGGAAAAGTTAGCAAATGATCAGTGTGGACGTCTTTATACAGGTTTCTTTCTGGTAAAAGCATTTTGAACTCCGGCTCTGGTTCAAGCCTCTGTGAATTTCTGTCATGAAATAATAACCTATAATGAAAGAAAAAAAGACAAATCACAACACTTTAAAAAAAAAAAAGAAAAGAGATTTGCCTAAGTTATTTAAAGACGTCATGTGCAGTCAAATCAGTTCATTCATTTTCCAAAACTGTGACTCGGACATATAGGCCCTATAGACTAGGCTAAATGTTTTATTTAGCCTATTTCAGTCTTTATCCTCGCCCCATTGGCATTAAAATCGAATATTATATGTATCCCTGAAAATCATGCATGTTGAGTGACAAAATAAAATTATAGTTGGATAATGCTTAGACCGACATACTGAGAATAGGCCTATAGAAAATGACTTGTTTGCCCAGTAGGCCGAAAGATGTACGCTTTAAAATGACCTACCGTTCAACTAAGTCCTTCTTTTTCCCAGTGACTTTGAGTTTTCGTTGTCTGAGAATTTCCTTGAGTTCCTGCAGAGATTTTTCACAATATCGATCAGTTGTATCAAATTGATCCATGGTACCGTAAGAGCGAATGTAAACAGAGAACTGCCAAAGCAGACGATCAGCAGCCGGCGTTTCCTACTCCACTCGCGCGCCGCCTAGTGGAGTAGTTCTGCCGGTATCCCATTAAAATAAAATGTTGTTGGTTTAATTTTGTTTAGAGTAATCTTAAAACAATCGGGAGTTCAATCATTTACACACGTTTAAGCTGTTTCTTCGGCTTTCAGTTTTCTTGATTGTTAACGTTTAAATCGTTTATTTCTCGAAAGCTCTTTGCACTAAGTCTTTGAAATTTGGCACAAACAGTCCTGTAGATTTTTAATATTGATTTTCGTTTTCAAGATTTTAGGCAAAAATAATATTAAGACGGTATTTTAGTTGTAATGCTTTTCTACAAATAATACATTGAATTTTGAAGAAAAAATCTCCAACCATACTAAGAAAAATAAGAGTTCTCAACAAAGGTCCATTTTTTAAAATTATTCGACGTTATTGTGTATTTATGCCATTATAAAATAAATGAATCATAAAATAACGTTATATTAAGAATCGTGAATATATGTGTTGTTAATATAGTTATCGTGGACACTGCTAATGAATCCTTGAAGGTTCCGACTACTATTGATCCCGCCCAGCCGATAATATGTGAGCTACTATGGTTTTTTGTTGATAAACTGGACGTCATGCCTATTGACTCTATTGTGAAATTATGTGAAGATGTGTACTCGGATATTGAGGCCCAGGAAGCGAAGACTTTGCTTGCAAAGTGCTGTAGTCATTTGTTTACTGGAAAGTATAGGCATAGGAAGCGTGCTGGGCCTAATAGGAAAGTTTCTACGCTTCGAGATATAGGAAAAAAGCTTCAAGAACTATCTCCGACTGAGATTCCATGTTGTGTTGCCAGGAGCCTCGGGACACCCTCCAATTCCCCCTTCTGTCATGACATGTACTGCCACCCCGGAAGAGAGGATTCCTAGCCCAGTCTTACCTATCTGTGGGTTGATAAATCCCATTCCCCTTGTACCAGCATGCGACAGCGGTGATAATGGTGTTAAATGGCACGACTAACCCATGTAACGTGATTGCTTCATATGCTGAGACTGTAGCTAAAGAGAAGCCTGAATTTACAGTCCGTGTCTCCTAGGAAAGCTTTTCAGTTATCCGGACCAAGAAAGTTGATCGCCGAAAAAGCTCTTCCTTGTGTAGTGTTACGTTATATCCTCCAATCGAACTTTTCTTGACCAGGCTTGACCCAGATACACAACCTGATGATGTGAGCTTGTACATTAAGCGTTATTCTGGTATTACTGTCAAATGTGAACGGTTGGACACTAATTAACAATCATATGCCCCATTTTTGTAAACTGTAGAAAGTCGTCATGCTAAATCTTTGTTAGCTAAGGGATATTAGCCTGATGAGGTATTGGTAAGAAAGTTTTTTTATGCGTCGAAATAATAATAACTATCGCCAGAATCAGAATACTGATAGATATAACGATTATTATGGCACTGGCAATGTCAATGACAGGGACTATAGGAGATCTAATGAAGGCAGATATGATTATTGATATTTGTATTCCCACATCAATCTATTATGGATCTATCCATTTCGTCATTTAGTTGTAAATCTATTAAGTCATCAATCACGGAAATTAAAAGCCTCTGCAGTGTAAGTGGCATTTGGTTGTTACAAGAATCTGGGCTTTTAAACTCTGAATTAAATATGCTCAATTCTATACATCATGATATTTTTATGGTCATGCCATCTCTTCTGTTGATGAAACGTGCCGGTCAAGAGGTTGTCCTCACGGTGGTATTGCCACATTATGGAAAAAGTGCTATGGTAACAGTTTAAGTTTTGTAGACTACGATGATTGTAGAATAATAGGTATGCGTGTGGAATATAAAAAGTCCAAACTACTAATTCTCGATGTATATTTACCTTCTGATTGTACTGACAATTCCGAGCTGTATCTCGATTATTTAGGTAAAATACCTGTTATAAATAACCAAATCGTTATGCAAATGTATTAGTTATGGTTGACTTGAACGCACATCTCGATAGGAGTTTTGGAAAGGAATTAAGTTTGTTTTGTAAAAATAATAATTGACATATTTCGCATGTTGAGAGGTTATCTGCCGACAGTTATACATTTGTAAGCGAGGCGCATTGCTCTACTTCATGGTTAGATCACTGTGTCACTTCTGAACACGTTAATAGTGTTATTACTAACATCTATATATCTTATAACTACACATCCTCTGATCATCATCCTCTCAATGTAACATTAGAGAGGGATGATTTACCTGTTTTAGAGGACAGTAAATTCACTTCAAACTGTAACTTTATTCAGTGGGCTAAACTGTCAGAAGCAGATTTGTCGAACTATAGACAAAAGACAGAGGATCTTTTGAATAATATCTGTATACCTACTGAATGTATTCAATGTAATGGTCGTACGTGTGCTGACCACGACGAACTGATATGCAAGTACAAGAGCACTAGTACATAACTAGTGCCCTTGTGACTGCTGGTCAGTTTTTGTCAAAACCTAAATGATCCAAAAATGATATTGTACCTGGATGGAATGATCATGTTGCTGACTTGCATGCCCATGCCAGAGTTGTTTTTCTTCTCTGGTGTGAACATGGGAGCTCACGATGTGGTCCGATATGTAATTACATGCAGCGCACTAAACCTTGGACGGTTATTCTAACGATGTTAGGTGAAAAAGAATAATTTTAAATGTTCCTTACTCCCAGATCGAATTGGTGGCAATCAGGGGAAAGCTTTATAGCTACATACTGGAAAAACAAATTTTGTATTCTCCTCAACTCTGTTATGAAACTAAGGATTTCATAGAGATGAAGTATTGAAAAGCTTATGTGGCGCATCAATGCAAACTAATGTATCTCTTATATCCTCCCCGAATGTTGTAGAGATCTGGTTAATGATTTAAAGTTAAACAAGTCTTCTGGTTATGGCGGTTTGTCAGCCGAACATTTGATATATGCAAATGAAAAGTTTTATGTTCATTTATGTATATGCCTTAACTGTATGTTAAATCATAATTGTCTACCTAGTCAACTTACATACGCGGTTGTCACGCCTATTGTTTATAAAAAATCCGGTGACATTATTGACTCCAACAACTATCGACCAATTGCTGTCGCTACTGTAATATCAAAGATTATAGAGAGGGTGATTTTGAAACTATGTGAAAAACAGTTGTATACATCCGATTATCAGTTTGGGTTCAAAGCTGGGATATTAACTGATCAAAGTATTTATGTACTAAACGAAATTGTAAATTTATATTGTAATCACAGCAGCCCTGTGTGTGTGGTATATGGATGCTAGTAAATCATTTGATCGAGTGAATCACTGGACTCTACTGAAAAAGTTAATTGATAGAGGCGTACCATTGTATATAGTCAATTTATCTATATATGGCGTAAGACCACTATTATTGACTTCCGTTTTGTCAGCCTCGAATATAATTCTTAGTAAAAATGGTGTGTAGTCTTGTTTTATTTATTCTGGCCCTGGGTATTGTTTTTGTGGAGTATTTGGTATTGATGTAAAGTAATTGAGTGGAGGTTTCTGGTCAGTGTAATATCATAGCCTAAATAGGTCACATTTGGTGTATTTATCACCGTTTGATGGAGGGGTGATTTGGCTGTTGTTTACATTCCGAGCCGGGTTGAAAACACCTATAACCGTCCAGGCTCTGTAACTTAGTGTTTTTCGATGGTCATCACATGTCAAGGTTTGAACTGGAAACTCCAAAAGGACCGATAAAAGTATGTGCCAGGGGTTTTCGCTCAACGAAAGTTTGGGAGGGAGCTGTGGGGTCAAACGTTAACATTACGGCTCATGGCAAATTAATGGTGGTCTTATGCCTTGTTACCAGTTATATGCCAAAATGTGATTCTTTGTTGCCATAGTTTTAAATTTTTGTTTGAGACAAGTACTGATCAAATGCTTCATTTCAAATACCTACAATTTTTAACTGATCTCCTTATTTTTTTATTTTATTTTATTTTTTATTTTCTGTAAATGCATGAATTTGAAACAATAGCAGGTCATGTTTTCGCTCAAAATCTTCATTTCTTGAGTCTTTGTACCATCCTGTTGATAAATTCACATACTGAATAGACTTATTTCTGATATTATGTGAAAATGTCTAATTATTTTACCGTTTTAATGACCCTGCTGGCTATGCTGTCTGTCCTCGATGAACATGGTTTTTGCCGCTTATGGGAGGGGTCTTTGATAAGGAACCATGAGTACTGTATAATCAGGTACAAACACCCTCTATCAGGCTGGTACAAACTTAAACATACCAATCGAGTTGCATACATGGTAAATACAGGTCATTTATCCTGTATACCAGACCCCATGTGTCATATTTATGTCACAAATCAACATGTATAAAATGAGGCCAGGCTCCATGTCAGGGTCATGGGGCCAGTCCATGCTTGTCTTATTTTATAAAGAAACCCTGTTAGTACATACCCCTCCCCAAATATTACCATTTAAAAAATATTAGAAATACAGCCAAACACTGATTTCTATGGATTGTATGTAGAGACAAAACCTTTTCTCTTCAATGAAGAGAATTATATAGAGTAGGTATGAATTTTATGAATAATATCATCCATTTGGCTTTTAATATAATCATTATTTTCATGGGGTGTTTATTTTACTAGTTTAGATGGACTTTATTCCATTGACACCATTTTTTAGTGCTCTTTTTTGTAAGAAACTTGTGTATGATATTTTCTGTGGTAATCTGTCCCTCTCTACATTTGGTGCAATGTCCTTTTAGTCCCAGTAGGCTTCCACTGTTGCCATTTTGT
>JARFOD010021322.1:0-10964 GCA_031763545.1 Mopalia muscosa
TTCCTTTCCGCCTCTTTTAATATATAATTAGATGTAGCTGTATAATAAACTGATATAGACTGCATTGTCTGCTGTCTGGACCATTTTGACATATCATCCCTTGACATAACTAGTTGATTTTAAATGAGAATTTCCCCATTCTTCTGGTAATAGCCAAGTCTAGACAGTGTGGATGAGGAATTGATCGATCTGAAATTTACGAGCAGTCTCATCCGCACACATCAGGGCTCGGTATCGCTATAATTATGACATACAACACACGGATTGGTTATATCAACGGCGATGATCACACCACATTTGACAAAAAAAATGAATATATATACACACAATCCATCTTCGTCAAACTGCTATCCTGTTGGTAAAATGTACCATACATGGACTCAACCTTTGACCTTACTCCGAATTTTCCACTAGGGATTATAAATCGATGGGATACTACACCCGGTGTACCTTAATGCATGTATGTCGGACTTGTCGGAACAGCGAATATGGCCTTTGATTTGTTTTCTGCGGTCTAACGGCTATTGATATATGAAGCAAAACGTATCACAATACTTAAATATAATTTCTTTATAATACACAGAGCCATTTTATTTCTTTAATAATCACACGAAAGATGTAAAGAAAAAGGCATGCGTTTTTGGTGGCGGGTTCACATGCAAGAAATACAGATAAAATATCGCTGTACAATATTAATCGAGCTTATATGCCTGGAATTGTTTTCTGCTAAACTTTATTGCAATGGTTTGTACGGGTTCATCGCACTGGCTTATATTGCGTTCATAAATGGAGATAAGCAAGTTTGTCACTCTTCATTTAATTTAAAAAAATAAAAACACATACAATGAATAAAATAACATTATATACAGTTTTCAAATGTAATTTTATTTATTTATTAATTTTGAATTTATTTACACCTTTAGAGCCGTGTAAATAAGTAAAACATATATATGTAAATCAAGAAAGAAAAGTGATATTGAAATGTGAGTGTATTCTCGGAACGTGTGCAGTAAGAAATATTGTTCAAAAATATTTTTCTGCAAACCGAAAAATGTCAGGAGAGAAACAAGTTTTATCTTTAACCTAACATTGAACTACGTAACATGCCTATCTTCAAACATGTCAATGTAAGCAAATTCGAACTATTTTGAGTTAGAACAAGTGCAATTCCTCTACTGATACTTTGATATATTTCAGTCGTTGCTGATTGAACTGTCCTCAGTCAAAAAAAAAAAATTCACACTCATAAATTTCTAAATATTTTCTTGAAACTTAAAACAAGAGATATTATTATTATTATTAGTAGTAGTAGTATTAGAGGTAACTGCGCTGTCAAAGACATCATGACACACAGCAAATCCCACGGGCACAAGACTGCAGTTCGTGCGAGCATACATCAAGGATAAAGCATGTTTCCTTGTGTTCTTAGTGACGTGACCTTATGAGACACGTGCAATTGAGCCCACAGTAGAGTGACATCTCGGGAAAACAAGTTCTTACAGTAAATTATCCGTTGATTTGCAATACCACGACTGTCAAACATTCAACGTGAACGTGCCACTGACATACTGAATACAGGAACGTCGGTCACTGACGTTGCCAGAGTAACTTATGAGATGTAGTTGACGGACTATCCATGATCTTCGGACACGTCTCCAACAAACTGGTACCTCAGCAGACCGACCTCGTTAGGGTAGACCACGTGTGACGACACATGCAGACCGACAAATCGTCTTACATTATTTGCGTAATCGATTTCTCACTGCAACGGCCCCTAGGACTGAATTGTTTAGAAGTTGTGCGACTGCCTAAACCATACATAATCACATGCACACTGCTCGTCTCCATGCGCGCCAGCCATCTCATGGACGAATTTTAACCCAGTATACACCGACGTCAATGGCTTCTCTGGGCACAACGACATCGGAGATGGACTCAACGTTATTGGAATAGGGTCGTTCTTGGTGATGAATCCAGATTCACTTTGCACTTTGCTGATGGGAGAGTTAGAGTTTGGAGGAGACGCGGTGAACGGAACGCCCAGTGTTCTGTTCAGGAAGTGGACCGTTTTGGGGGCGGTAGTGTTATGGTTTGGGGTGTCTTTAATGGTCCTGCCCGTTCCCGACTGATGGTCGTTGAAGGAAACCTAACTGTTGCAGGATACAGAGATCAAGTGCTCATTCCACAGCTTTTGCAGCTCATGGCCCAGGTCTGACATTGCAACACATTTTTTTAGGAATGCAGGCCATGGTGCCATGTTGGTTCAATTATATGTTCAACTTGTCGACGTCCAAACGAGTGTGAAGTTTCTTTTTTGACTAAGTATATTTAACACCAGATATTAAGGCGAAGTCGTGTTAAGTTATCCTACACACAATGTATGCTTCCTAATCCAACAATGCTTGCTCGAATCAGTTAGCTAAAGCTGACTTGACCAAAGAATCTCTGATCTGTCAAACCGACGTAAAATAACCTTCATTAAAACCGGTTGGCTTATGCACGGTGTTCGGCATCGTGGCTGTAAACCTACACAGTTTGTGACCAAGTCTGTGAAATAATTCTTGACTCCCCAAAGGGATGTTTAGACGAGATAGGTTATTCATACTAATCTGTATTATCAATGTATATCATTCTGTAATACCAAAATGCGTAGTACGACCGGTCCATATCTCATTCTGCCTTGCTTAAATACGACGGCCTACGAAAGCAAACCTCGTAAAAACCGCGATTTCTGCAGTCAACGCTTGTTATTTGATATCTGTGGGATCGAATAGACCTGTGATACATGTGAGCTTGGTTGGTTGTTTGGTTTCCTTTGGCGCACGCGGCTTCACGGGGCTATTCGCACAATATATTTATTTTGATAATAATACCTAGGATTACTTTATCACGAAGTTCTCTTTGTTTTGGTCTGCACAATATATTGCAATTGCAGCATAAATTTTGCTCCTACTTTTATCTGCATTCAACAGATTTCCCAGTGTGAACGGAGTCACACCCACTTAACGCGAACAAGTGTACATATTTTCACGAGGTGTAATGTAAGTGTTATAAAACAATAGAAAGTTGCCAGGGAAATAAGAAGTCCGTATTTATACCTGAGCTGGTTCTTAGTGTCTTTAAAGATAAGTTTCCCAGGAACAGACTCGTGGTATACTGAGACAAGCGATTTGTATTCAATAATAACAGTTATGCTTCTTTTCTCTTTTACTATAAAACGTGTGTATGGCATGAGTGTGTGTCCAGTGTATCGATGTATCATGTCTGAATACAGAAATATCAGTGCATTATATGATAGCGTATGGACAAAAATTGGTTTTATGTTCTAGTTGAATATAACCATTCTTTTGTGTGGTAAACAATTTGTGTGTTTAATGTAGGCATCAAGCACATTGTTTTCCAGATGTACAACATAAAAATCCTAGGCCTAAAACACGTTACTAACTTTATGATAAAGTGAGACCAGAGAAAATATAAAGGCATCCAAATTTATTTGCGACTTTTCCTTTCCTGCTCTCCCCTTGTTTTTGTCATATAATGCCTGTTCGTAAGTTAAGTAAATTTCAGTTAGCAACATGTCCATGATCCTACAGCGCTAAAAAGACTTTGTAAACTATATGTTACTTTCCATAATTAAGTCTTTTAAGAAAATGTGTATGGTGTTTTTTAAAGGAACAGGTCAGTCGTATATTATATCACACTGTGAACACCATCTCGAAGTCGTGTTCTCAGCAAACACAAGCTGTGTTATTGGGCCTGAGGTCAGGTTATAACGTTAATAGCACCAGTAAAATGTTGGCACTAAAAGGCCGATTGCCGCCATGAAACAATCTGTAGTACATTGCACAAACTGATGTTCCCGAGACAGCCTCGGGGAGTTAACTTGATCTGAGTAAATCACATTTCCGAATAAAGACTGTTTTCAGTGAGACAGAATCGTGGTTGAGAATATCTGTGAGAGATTTTGCGAAATAAAACCTGTTAAATCGATTGGTTTCACATCATATAAGTAGCCCATTCTTTTTATTACTTTTGGCACGCTGGTGTCTGAAGAAGTACAAAATTACATCCGATTTGATGGCATTAAAATATCGAGTATCACTTTCTGTATTTCTCTGAAAATGATGGAGTTGTCAGCTTAACTACGTTAATCTCTTACAGATCGGCTGATATTTAGGTTATGAAAGCAGTTCTATTTTTATAGACTGGAATGCATTGAATGCTCTCTCCATTTCTAGCACTTATACTATCGACTTGCTGCAGGGTATAAACATACCTCCACTGAATCTGGCTGACTGTTCATGACACTGTCTTTCTGGAAAGTAAGTCAAAGAAAATAGCTGGACTTAGAGTTGATTCACATATTCTACCCATTTGATGGGGCGACATCAGCTGTTCATTGAGAAATTAAATTATCCAACTCTGTTTAATGGACAACCCTTTGGGGTACACACGTGCAATTCGGCATGCTTCTTAATGACAAAATAATTTCGTTAATCATATCTCAAACATGACGAATTCGGCTTCCTTTTTTAATTATTCATTCTTCAGTGGAGAAAGTTAATGTTCATAATTAATTTGAGGAAATTGCTATAAAGAAATAACTAGGTAAAAAAGAAAAATTGAGATAGCATTTACTACAGTTACTTTGCAGAAATCATTTCAACAAAGATAGAATTATTTCCCATCACTTTTATTTTACAGATATATAAAAGAGCTCCACATACCAAAACGGCTTCACCCGGAAGTGCAATATAGTCTTGCCCCGTTTGTATGCACACTTGTATGACCTTATACAATATTGCTGTACTTCAATAAATCCCGTACACCCTAAGCGAAACGCCCACAGCGAAATCAATATAAATCTTGCTTTCATTTGTCGGATTAAATTTACTTGAAGCAATTAAAAATGCTGTTTCGAGTTAATCTTTGTTTGTGTTCAGAATTACCTTCCCTGAACCCAAACGCTCCATTGTTACCTTTTTCTAGTGTCAATACAACTTAAAGATAGTGAAGCAAACGCGTTTTAAACTATATTCGTAATAGCCAATACTCGAATTCTGCTGTAAGATTTTTAAAGTTAGAAAACAAATTTAAATTTAGTCACGACAATTTTTGTCAACCTGCTTAGGAGAAATCTGCCATTTTTGGTATGGAAACATTTTTTCAACTATTAATCTGTAAAAAAAAAAACGCATAGGCGAAATATTAATAGAATTATCTCTTTAATACAAAGTGGGATAATTCAGTAATTTTGAAGGGTAGCACAGTTAAAGTTGGTACAAGTATGTGATAACGTTTTCGCTATGGACAGACGGCAGCGGAGGCGTATTTGTCACCAAAAAATATATCAGGTTGCCTTATACACGCACCGGTTAACTTCTGCCTGTGTAGGAGATGGCTCCCCACGTCATGACACTGTCTCCACCGTATCTGTAAACTTGGGAGACGCAGTTGTTAGCAAAACGTTCATGGTGGTGCCTGTATTCGCGGTGTCGTCCATCATTTGTCTGTAAAGGGAAAGCTGAATCGTCAATGAACCATACTAGCCGCCAATTTACCAAGTTCAGTCCTGTTACACCAGCCAAGTTCATCATTGCAGAACTGGACCAACGTATGTTATCCTAGCCCGCAAACCATCTTATCGAAGTCGGTTCCGAATGGTTTGTGTAGACACCCGTACACACCAGGTACTTGCCCAGCAGTGTTTTCATTTCCGTGGTATTTCGGCGACGCAAGGGGTGGGCCCGGATATAGCGATCGTATTCTGGATTTGGTATGCGAGGTCGATCTACCACTTCGGGGCCGCTCTTCTGTAGATTGGGATCAATGAAACCTGCTCCAAAGACGTGAATTTGTGCTCTGTCTGATGTTCATCTCCCGTGCGACTTCCGACTGCGATTCGCCTAACTGAAAGTGAAGTCTCGGTATGCTGTAACTCGTGTGCAGTGAAATGGTAAATGCACATCATTGCCAGAATTGCTGATTTAAATACCCCTCACAACTCCAGTATTTTCTCCAATTGCATTATCTTTCGTTAGAATCTGAATATTTGATGTCGCTTAACACAAAACTCCGCAGAAAGGCACCGTAAAGTGTGTTATTGTTTTTCAGTGTAGTTGACCTTGTTGTTCCTTTCCAGAAGCATTGAGAAACACAATCATCCATGGTAATTGTACGCAAGAAACTATATTTTTTTCTAACTTCAGCACTTTTTTGTGACATTTCACCGATGCATTTCTGTTTTGACAGAGTGTGCGTAAAAAGAGTTCCATTCGCCTTTTTATTTGAGTTTTCACTTTGGTCAAATACAAATTTAGTGTGCATATGTTGAATAGCATTTAACACAAGAATAAAAGTTGCGTCAAAGTCTTAAAAGCAGTAGCTGCGTATATTATAAACACGTGTATAATCAGGCAAAACGCAAAGACGATACTATTTAACATTAACTGATCTACTGACATAAATAATGCAAAGTATAATGGCGCATAGTTTTAATGACTTAGAACTGCAAGCGCCTTCAATACTAATTACCATTCCATTCCATTCCATTCCATTTAACAAGTGAAATTCTTTTCAACAAATCTGAAATTACCTTCTTTATTTTATTTTTTAAATTCCCGTATGTAAAACTCTTTTTTTACATATGTGCAATTGATTTTTACAATGAGGATAATATTTTTTTAAAATTGTTTTTCACATTTTTCTCCATTATTAAAAACTAGATGCAAGGACCATGCTCTTTCCTCTCAAACTTTCACTATTACATTATCTGAGTTCAATGTGAAGACCCATGTGTTGTACACACAAGATTTTCCACGGAGTGTCCTCTAAGAACAAAGAGGTGCAGTGTCAATTGACCCATCAATTTCCTGAACTTAAAATTACTTCAATTCTGCCTTTCTATATCAAAATGAGCTTCACTTGACCAACGATCACCGACTGAAGGTTGAAAGATAAGTTCCAATGCGACTGAATACATTTGTTTGTTTTCAATTAGACAAAATATACATTGCTTCAGATGGCTGTCCGATCCTTTTGTCCACAGTGAAACATGTCCAGATGTCCCATTGATCTACAGTCTGATACCTTGGTCAAATTTCAGCAGTCATTTTATACCTCAGGGCTGACGATAAACCAATTAAATGAAGGCCATGTAAGGACATCTGCACTCTTTTCTGTAGATAGCCAAGTTATATGCATTTTGAGAAACACACTTGAGAGAGGTTGTTACAGAAGTCCATAGAAACTTCCAAGTGACTCATGTATGATATATAGGAACCTATTTTAGCACCTACATGTTGATTACAGAACAACAAATTAGGAGGTTTTGGTCTTTAATCAATTTCTGGCAGTGCTCTGTGTGAGATCAGCTTGGCTCACACAACATTTGGATCACTAATCCAAGTGTTTGTTTTCAATTACTTCTAGTAGATTGGAGATTTGAGGAACTTGAGATTGGATTTGCTTGGATGTGTGTATCAATGGGTCATCAGAGAGTTAGGTCCATTAAACCTTCAGATCAATTCTCTTTGATTTTGCAATAGCAATAAAAAAAATATTGAAAAAAAAAACAGGAGGGCACAGTTCTGGACACAAGCATTTTCATTCATCCAAAGACTAAACAATGTCAACATTGTAAAATATAAAAGGTTCCCTGACAATTTTCTATAAATCAAAGCGATATTATTGGTAGATTGCTTTCAAGTTCTTGGCCAAATTCAAAGGTGTTTGGCAGTTCCTAAAAAGTTCCTGAAATGAAAAGGAATTGAAACATACTACAGATCTATTGGTCTTTGAGGATCAGCTATGAATGTTAACGATTGCGAGAGGAAATCATGAAGAGCTACGGGTTTTCCGTTTGGTTAATGAGAGTTTATTATTTGATAAATTTGGCCAAAAAACCTTATTCAAATAAATATGTATATTTCACAAATACCTTTAGGTTCCTTAGCAAATCAACACTCTCTTAACCCTGAAGTGAGCACACTGAGAGAGTTAAATTGTATTGCTATTTGCCGTGGGCTTAAATGGATATATTACCACGCAACCATACCCATGGTGAACAGAACCTGGACTTATATTGTGAGTATCTCGTGTAAACGAATGAGCGCCGTTTATCTCATGGTCCACCTTTGACAACAATCTGACAGTGTACGGTGTTGATCGAGTACAACCTTGTTCCATCAATATTTGTTCTGTTAAGTTTGTTTTCGGAATTACGCCCAGTACAAAGACAGAGATTGGATTTGTGCTTTATCTGTTTATTGGAAATCCACTTTCATTTACATCTTTAGTTTGATTTTTAAATTTAAAAACTAATCCATATGCTACCTTTATTTCCATGACACAACGTCTTCTGTCTTTTCTCGTATTCGCAGTCTTTTAGTTGGAAGATGCTCTTGAAGCCCTTCACCGATCAAAAAGCTGGATGACCAATCAGTTAAATCTATTTCACTTTGATGACAGCTTAACACGAAATAAAACGTCAGATCATATCAGATACATTGACAAAAACATTGACTGTAATAACTTTTTATGATTAAGATTTGGTCAAATTTTGGTGATGATTCATTCACGTTTTGGACAAGTCTTCGTGTCAGGTAATGTCTAGGCTGAGGGTCGGCTAGGCACAAATTTAGAGTTTTGAGTGACATTTTAAAGTTTGTTTCGTTGTTACAGAATATGGAAACCTTAGATTCATTTCATGTTTTGAGTGGTGACTAGTAAATTGCATCTGTATCTTTTTGGTTGACAATGGAAGAATTACCACAGTGTCCAAGCGTTAAGATATATAACGCTATATGCTAAATGAAAATAAGTCTGAAAACTGCAAGTCAATAACACTGTGTCTTATGGTTCCAAATACGATATGCATTCAATCAACAACTTTAGTGTGGTCATGTGATGTAGATAACCATGCAGTCGATAATGTATAAATAAGGACATTTAAAGGAAACGTATCTTCTTCATGATAAATGTAAGATGATTCCAAATATTTGGTCCATTTTTCGGATCGATGACTGTCGGTCGGAAACAATATACAGATTCTTTCAGTTTCTCCTTTTGATGTATACTATTTAGTTGGCTGTATGTTCCCAAGGGTGTTAAGAGGCTATGTTGACAGTTTAAAGGATCTGTGGCTGTGGTTTATTTTATAAGTCGGTGCCAAAATCTTTGTTATCGATATAATTACTCTCTACACTTCAAGGAGTGACCAAATACCACACTCCCTAACATTGTGCGTCTTCGTTTAATATAACTAGTTCTCATACTACTTGTTAGATCATTGTTAGATACTCTGTTATACACATACAGTTATAACAAGCTACGATCATCTTGCCGTGCTTAAAAAAAAAAAAACGATAAAAATGTTGAAATTATAAGTGTATGAAGTTACACTGTTATTCTTACTTCAGGGACATACGGAATGTCTGTTTCCTTATTTACCGTTTATTGGGAATAAAGTAAGATATATACCAGTATATAATAACCGAAACAAGACACTGCCGAGTGTTATCATGTTTGTGATATCAACCATTTAGAGAATTTGTACTCACACAAAGAAGTTAAAAAAATGTTTAAAATCTGGTATTGTTAGCGTGTCAGAAGAGATCAGATGTTACATATCAGATGATCAAATGATGTCACCAATTTAGGATACAAGATGAATTATGGTTCAAGGCAATTAAAATATTGTATAGTTTAGGATGCCAGGTCTTCCGTTTCGATAAGATTTGATTACGCTGAACACGAAAAAATATTCTGACGGACTAGGCATATGTTTTCGCTGGCTGGAGACATTACGGCGGTCTAAAATTTAATCAGCTTGTAACTACGGAAACCAAATCCCATGTGGCCTACATCAATCGGAAAAAGCCTTTTTTAACCAAAAATTGCTGTCAATGCTGCCTTACTCGAATGCGCAATACTATGCAGTTTGAATGACTTTCTCTAAAAAAAACAATAAAATAATATAAAAAAATAAACAAAAAACGTTAACATTATTAAATTGTTTATATTACATTTCAGTCGATTTGTTTCTATTTTCGATGTTTACTGTTACAGCTTTATGGAAATTTGTGTTTGGGTAAAGAGCGTTGAATAAAACAGTTTTGACAACATGTTCTCGCCACAGCGTAGCTGAAATACCGCTGAATGTAGCGCAAAACACCAATCAATCAATCAATTCAATCGTCTTGTGGAATCAATGGAACCAGATGTGGCCCTTATTACCAAACATTTTTTTTCCAATAAAATGTGTGTCACCACTTCTTTCAAAATTACAACCTATGTGATCGCAATGAACTTTTGCAAAACCAACAGACACTAATTACAGACGCTGTTATCGAAACAAATGTGTGACTTGATTAACAACCGGTTGAAATAACTATGTCACCTTAACATCTGACTACAGAGTGCAGTAAGCTTAATAGCAGTGCTATCAAGCAGGGGGGACGTGAGAGATTATATTTTAGCAATTGTAGAATCGAGCTCTTTTAAATTGTATTGAAATTTACAAGTTCACTATCGAAGAAATGTTTTGAATTCCATTAAATCGATCAGTGTAATATTCTGGGATTTAATCAAAGACCCAATTGGCTAAAATACAACGCCCTAATTTTTATGTTTGCCTAAACCTACTTGTATTTTCACTGTATCGTATTCCGCTTCATGTCGATGTGGTGCAGTGGCTTGCGTTTCGGCCTACTGATGCTCCTTTGATTTGCCGTATTTGTATAATGTCGGCCTCAGACAGCCACATGAGCAGACTACGGACTTGTTACAGTCATTTTTACAAGGTTTCCTCTCGATTTTCCACAATATTAAAGCAAGTCAGAGGTCGACATTGCCAAATGACTAACATACCAACGAGTACCACGTTCGTGAGATACAGCCTTGAAATGGCTAATAACGGCATGCTAGTTTAATTATTCAGAGTCCGCTGACAATACCATTAGTTC
>JARFOD010021333.1:0-10964 GCA_031763545.1 Mopalia muscosa
CCTGCCGAATCTGTCCACTTCCTTTATACAGTTTGTTGCAAATATTTCATTGCGTCTCCTGTAAACACGCTGTCTGCCGTCACCTCACCTGAGCAGAAAACGTGACTCATCCGAAAACCATATTCTCCTCCAATGTTGCAAATTCCATTGCTGTACTCTGTTACACCATCGGACCCGTTGACGCTGTTGTAGCCGTGTTAAGGAGGGGGCAACTTTGGTTCGTCTTGCTCGGGTTCCAGCCTCTCTTAGACGGTTCCTGATTGTCTGGTCGGACACTCTGCGGGCTCCAAACTGTTGTTGGGCTGTGTCACGTGCAGTACGATGGCGATCACGCAAATGAGATACCCGTATGTATCGATCTTCAGCCCGTGTGGTGACTCGAAGCCTTTCCGATCTTGGACGGTCATTTACAGTATTGGTCTGGACATACCGATCGAAAACAACTACTTTTTCAAATTCTCTTTTGCGTTTCTTTTTTTGAAGAGTGTATTATATTTAGTTATCGTGTAACGAATCCATTTTAACTGCAATGATTGTTACCAGCCGAGCAGAAAAACATGTTGCGTTTAACAGCTCATCGTTGATTATTTGTCAATGTTATGTTGTCATTACACTGCATATCAACTAGACCTCAAGTTAATATCTTGAAAGGGGCACAATACTTACCATGTACATTAAAGTGTAAGTAATGATAAGATTTATGATTTATTGGGTAAGGTCACATGACCGCAACAATATGTACCTATATTTATTGTGATAAAGTTAAATAAAGGACATTTACGAAAATTTTATTTTTTTTTCTTTGTTTCAACATTGGCTGACTATGAATGTGAGATTTTAAGTTTTGATTTGTATTGATAATTACGTTTTTTGGTCTTCAGCCCCATAGTTTCTTCTTAAGGACAGAAGACGGAAATATTCAACATTTTAAAGTTATTTGGTGCTGGAGGCACACAAATGGATTCCGTTAGTGTAATGTACAACGAATATTTAGTTGTCAAGTTCAGTCATTTGGTCAGTCACAGAATTTCCAATACTTAATATTGCTTTACTATGAACATAAAATTGACATCCCAAACTGTTCGCCTGGAGCTAACTCAACTTTACACGAGGGACTTATATCGACAGGATTATATACAGGAAGGAAAGAGTAATATTCTCCTTTGACATACAAAACTAGAATGAGGGGAAATCGGTAGATTTTTTTATATTAATGATAAAATCCAGTGTTGGCGTCGTTTTATCTGGAATTATTTGATGAACAGCATGAATTACAATGACAAAACATCTCCCAAAGGTGTCTTTGTTACACACAATATTTCAATGATATTTCAGAAAAGGATTAATTTGACAATTGTGAACATCTAGAGTTTATAGCAGGTTGATTTAACGCAAAAGGAATTTTAACTGGAGCAATTTACACCAGCTGAGGCCAAAATTTAATATCTGATTGTCATACAAAGATCACCAAATGGTTCATCTGGCCTATACAACTTCAAGCTGGTATTTTGTCATTGTAAGAAAACACATTTTACAATTGTAATAAGAAATTGGGTACTGTTCTGTCTCCTGATTTTTTCCGGACAAAATGAGACTGCGTTTGCAATATCACAGAAATCATGGTAGTATGGTTAATAACAAACTTTAATTTAATTAATTTAAAGTTTCAAACTTAAAATGTATCAAATTATTGCAGCCAATCAATTTGACGTTGATTCAATAACTAAAGAGACATGTTGATATTTTCTGTCCTTCCTCCAATCTAAAAATGTATTTATCTGTACAATACTAGATTAACGTACATAAAAGTCACTTTCACCCTTAAGAAAAAAAGTAAATAATAAATTAGAATTCATGTTCTTTTCTGTAAATACTTTATACGACCCCCCACACCCCAACCCCCCACCCCCACACACTCACAAGTCAAAACAAAATGTAAGAAAAACTTAAACACCGCGGCGCTATCCACCCCTGTTTTGCTTCACCTAAAAGGGAAATTAAGAATTGAAGAAATTTCACATGAACTTTGATAAAGAAAGGGTTTTCATGTGTTGTAAAACATTTCTCGTCCATGGGGCCATTTGGTTAAATTGGTATACCTGCCTTGTTTTAGCTACAAAACACCAGACTGGCGTTCTATTAACGCAGCTATCCCATTTGGGCTATTTATTCAAACGCAGATATTATCTTTCTGTTCTTCTCGCATGAATCACCCCTAGAGATATTCCCTGTGAGGAAAACCAGCCCACAACGTTTCTTTTGACTAGCACATTTCTCGGTTAAATCGCTTTTCTATAATACAATTGAAATATGTTGCGTAAAAACGATACCACTGGGAGAAATTTTATTATATCAATTTATGCTACTGGTAACAACAAAACAACCCAGAACATTGGGGTTATTAACAGATTTCGTCATATTAAGTATTCGGTCTCAGTGGAGTTTATTTCCATTTCGATAAAATTGAAATATTACAATTGTTATTTGATGTACATTGTCCAAACACTTAAACGCCGAAGTTAGCTGTTATGTGTGATGTCGCTATACCATAAAATGCAACACCACCAAAATAATGATTGCTGTACAAGCCCTACGCTGCCATTAAAGTTTCGCCATCTAGGAAAAAAATCGCAAATGGCCTATGTTTATGAAATGGAAAGCTTCTTGAGTCATACACAGATGATATCTGTATTTTAATTTCAAAATAATTCCAAACCAATATAAATTCAATTTATACCGAGATACGGTATTATAAACTGGAGATTTATCAGTAAATACAATAACGCATATCATATACTTAACATGTAAACCAATCAAAAGCCGGGAAACAAAACTTCTAAGATCCTTGGGCAGGTTTAGCTTAGTTGATATAATCTACTTATACTTAACAGTTTTATTTAGGAAGTCTTATAATATAACTTTAAAACTCGATATTTGTTTTTTTGGCGGGTTTGCTGGTATAATTGTGTTTCCAAACCATGTTCAAGATGGCTTTCGTTATGCCGTTGACAACTATCCGTGTCGATGGCTATATTACTGCTTGGTGTCCTTTACATGACATTTTTTATGAAAGGGCATCTCGCCACATCAGTACAAACTATAATAACTGTTTTTAGAGAAAGACACAAAATGGGACCAGCTGGTTATTTTCAGAGGCGTGATCGTTTGATAAAATTTCCATTTGAACAAAATGATTACACCAACAATTCTAATTTAATATCAATGAACAGTGTATAAAATTTCAGAACTGCCACATTTAAACCAGTTTCATACCTTAAATTTGTTTTAAATAACGTTTCTTTACAAAAAGACGGTCCTAGAAAACTTAAAACCAGATTAGAAATAGATTACGGTTCAACACAGTTAAATCTAATCAATCAAACTAGCATTGTATATTTGATACTAGCTTAAAATACGTATTTCAAAATGAAATTATTCATAAACCCTCTCCAAGAAATGTTATCTTTCGACAACGTAATCATTCACCCGTGTTTTACATAAATGCCATCCGACTGAGAAAACATTGTGGCAATTTAACACTGTTCTAAGGAAGATGAAGTCCTCAATAATATAAGTTATTGCATTGTTCTTAGGTGGTATGGAATTTTATGACCACCATTCAAAGTCGTACGCTCTGTCGTAGGCCGAGAAGGAACCAAACCGTGAGTGGCTGTGATTTAGTTCACTTTAAAAAGTTAGGATCAAGGTTTTGTCTCAAGCGATCTATGTTTGGGTTCAGAGCTACCTCCCCTGATGAAAAGCGCAGCCATGACAACCTGGATTTCAGCCACATCGAAAGGGTCAATGACACTGCAAAACAGATCCATCACAATAATGTTTCCGATATGTAATCGTTATGAAAATTCGGCGATCGTTAAGCACATATGTTTTGTCAACATTACATCGACTATACAACAGCTTCTATTAAATTTTTAGCTTTAAACCTCATCAGACAAACAAACTAGACAATATGGACTATTTTACAAGCATTTTCATACTCTTTTTACTGAGGATTTAGTGTTGGAGTACTTCGCCGCTATATACTCTCACATCTTAGCTAAAAGGCCGAACAGGAAGGAAGTTCTATTGATCACGGCATTAAATACTGATCAGTCAGTCCGTACTTGTTTTTTTAATGTAAAGATGTGCGATATAATGAAATACACAATATATTGAAAATGTCCATGCCCAAAGAGTGATGTCTCCGCGGTTTCTTTCCGTAAATGAATTGGATGTTATTGTTTTTTATTAGTTTTTGGCGTTTTCCATCCATACATAAATTCCAATATGATTGACCCTAATAAAGCTATCAATAAGGCATTTTTGCTTCGATGTTGTAACGCCAAAATAATTCTAGGCGTCAGATAATGGATTCCAGCCATTTCAGGAAGCCATATGGTCGCATAGAAAGTCTAACGGGGCCTCCGTGGCGGAGTGGTCTAGAGTGTACACCCTAGTGAGTGTTCTTTTCCCGATTAGTTAGGGAATACAATTCACTCGGCATTAATTAATTCAACTAATTTAGATTAAAGATGACACATACCAGCTGAGCTCCTGAGGAGGTATCATACTTACAAGATTTCAGAAACAGGAACACATCAATAATAACTGTACAGAACAGACGTGTTAAAAGTTCTTCAGTCTGATATTATGTAAAGTTAAACATGCATTTATTCCACTTCTAACCAAATGACTCCAATATGGGCAAGTTAGAGACCAATAACAATTTTTATTGAATGAATGCCAAATGACTTTAAACAAAATTTTCTAAACAAATTTTGTTCTGTAAAATTAAATATCGACAGATGATCCCTGAATTCATTTATATAGGACTGGATTTTATACCAATTTCATTAATAACTTTACAAAGGCGTGAACGGTAATTTATGGCTGAGTATTTTTATTTCAAAGACATTCGATTTGCAAAATGTTACGTCTTTTTATTCCCCAGCAAGACTGTAAATGCCTTTATATAATAATGATTGTTCCATTTATCGTTGACCTGACACATCTGTGGCGCCGACTTTGGCATCTTTACAGAAACAAGACACTTAGTAAGCACGTTGAATAAACTACAAATATTTTCTCCATATAAACTGCCCAGTTGCTATTGATCAAGTGTTTATATCGAAATATGACCGGGCCTAATAGGGGTATTTAGCCCCCGAAGAGGGCTGTCTCATGTTGTTGTTTTATTTTCTTCTTTGTATTTTAACCGATTTAAAAAAAATTATGAACTGGAGAATGAGGGAGTGCCTTATCTCAACACTCCAACGTTTCAGATGAAATAGAAAATATGGCTATTATACTTCAGGGCGTGAGGGGCAAACAGCTTTGTGAAGATTACAAAATTTGTATTGCATTTTATAAACAATGTATATCAGGATATTAAGCAAAATACTATTATCTGAAAACACCTGTTTGTCAGCAAAACATCAATCAAATAAATAAATAATATTAACCAATAGCCAATAAATGAACATAAATGAAAGAATGAATGAATGAATGAATGAATGAATGAAAACAAATAAATAAGATTAGAATATTAAAGTATGTCGCTCCATTTCTCTTTGGATAGATATATACTTCTACAATCAGTATAAACTGACTGTAGCTTGGCCTTCCACACTCTTATTATGCCAGTTAACAACTTTCTCAGTACGCCCTTCGTTTAGTTTTCAGGATGGTTTGGAAACGGAGCTTGAATACCAAGTGGCTTTTCATCAGGCTACAAGGTAATAAAGAGCGATTATTGGGATTTAGTGATACGGGCAAGATTGCGTTCGGTATCCTATTGACTTTTACCCAAGCGCTTCGCTGTGACCTGTAGCTTTTACAGCTGTGTTGTATCCACTACGTTCTGTTACCAAATACCACCATTGGTCATTAGACTGTTTTGTCCGCATTGCGCATCCGTTCCTTAAAGCCTTTGTTCATCGGATAATCTAACATGATCGATTTTATAGCTGTTTTATAAACTATGCTGTTCAAGAATGATTTTGATTTGGCAATTGTGTTTTTCAATAGGCTTGTTTTTATATTAAACCTCTTGATACCGTAGAAAAGGGAGAGCATTTCGTACAATTCTACCCATTGATAAAATCCTCTATTCACGGCATGCCATTGTTTTGTAATCAAAGTTACAAACGCATTCTTCAATTCAATTCAATTCAATTCTTTATTCGCCCTGACCAGAATATCTGGTATAGGGGTAACCATATACAAATCATACACGTGACGGGGATTTATCTTCAAAGCTAAAGCTGTTATATTGTGCACCGTAACGGTCATATAAGCACCACATAAAACACAAATCGTCAAGTAACGTTTACCCGTATGTTTTATCAAGACATTGTTTTGACATTATCAAATAACATTATTGGTCATTCATAATGAAGCTCAAGTTCTCTAAAATAACGTATGTGGATGGTCTCGATTTAAGATCTTTTAAGATGTACTGGTGCTCTAAACTGTCAGCTGACGGTGTGTAGATTTTCCCCAGGCTTTATTTTCCATTTAACCGCCTCTTTACTTGGATTAACGGATCGATTGATCCTAGATTTCACTAAGAGACAGATATCTTCTATTTAAGACATGGCCATGTTTGCTAATCTAAGAAACAAATGCAGTCCTCGAAGCTGATATCGAGGCTCTGTTACATTGTAAATGCCGGGTAATTATAGCGATTCACCTGATCGCTTTCCAGTGATCCCTCTACCTTTGATGTTATCTGCAATGTATCTGATATCTTATGCTATCTGCTGCACTTTAAGGTGATTATGTTTCCCACCTATTGCGCCCATTTTGCCTTCATACATACAAAATGTCCCGGGTTCGAATCCCCGTTGAAACGTTTTTAAGCGACTTGCAGACTGATGGCTTGATCTGTTTATTGATAGGATTGGCTGATTGGAGTGTTACTTGATAGCCTACTAGATTGATTGATTGATTGGTTGATTGATAGGTTGATTGATTGATTGATTGGTGAATTGATTGTTTGATTGATTGATTGATAAATAGTTAACGTCGTAGTTCCTCATATAAGGGAGTGGGAGAGGGGGGTACCTTTAGCGATAAAATGTTCAAAAAGATTCATCTATTCCTCGAAGTATGAGTATACGTCAAGTCATAATAGCGGATGGTTTAAGGGAGCTTCCTGTTGCAACAAATACAAAGCCTGTCTGTTTGTCACGTTTAATGCTAGTGTCGCTGAAGGTTGGACTGGTACGCCACCACATGAGTAAAATGACCGTAAGTACGTGGCCACGCCCATCCCTACCTCCATGCAAGTAAACAAACAAAACGAACAAATAGCCCTTTATTTCGATACAAATTAAGTGGATGTTTTGTACACATCTTAATACTCTATATTTATCAGTATAATCCATTGATTCCATTGTTAAGGGAACTGCAGCTCACATCTTAGGCGATTGGTCCAAATGTTAACAAGGTTTAACACCTAAAGGTATAACCGCGATGCTTTATTCACTACTAATTGTTTTCTTCTCTTTCGCTACTTTCTCCATGCCTGAACACCAAACCCATTTATCGCTTTAAATATTTGATAAATGTGTCTTTAACATCAATCAGGATTAAAACCATTGTGCAATCTGTTGCACTTTAAGGCGATTAAGCTTCCAGCGTGGGTCTTAACAAGCTGGCTTTAACACAGCTTTTAGTTCGACATTGATCCCTTTTATTGCTATATAAACTGTGCGCCTAATGAAGGGATGCTTGAAGGCAGGATAAAATCTCCCCACCGTAATTCCGCCCTTACGGCTCAACTCTGTCAGCGATGACACTATGGTGTTATTTATCCCTTCGTTAGAGAGGCACGTTTGAAAATTCGACAAATTCCCTCATTAAACTTTAAGGAGGTATTATAGTAATACCGTAAAAGTATAAATCGGGTCTTGTTTTTTGCTTACGTCTTATTTTTTTATTGCTTTGATGTTAAAGGTAAATGTAAACAATTTTGACAAGAATTGCGACAACTTAAAAGCATTTCTTATGTTTTTGCTTTAATATTTTCAGCAGTTTTAACTCATTGGTTTATTTGTTGGCCGTTGTTTCATCCTTGTGTATTGAGAAGTGTCTTGTTGCATGAATATCGAAATCAACGATTGTGGTAAAAGATCAAGCTTCCGCATATACATCAAGACAGCACAAAAACTGAGCATTGGTTATTTTTTATTTGTGGAATAATTCTCAAATATAGGTGTCAAAAATTACATATTTATATAACACCGTGCACTACAAATTTAACAAAATATTTAATCATAAGAAGTTTAAATCAAGTGGGTCAAATATAAAAAGACGCTCAATATTTCTGTTTTACTTTCTTAGGGAAATGCTATTCACTGGTATGTATAGAGGTTTAAATCGCTAATTTATCACGGTACCATAAGCAAATTCTGGGGTTAAAGTAAACTCGTGTACCGTTTAATCTGCACATGTTCTAGAATAAGGCTATATGTAAACCATATATTGCGATTGTGGTGGTTAAACCAGAAACTCATTTTCCCTTTGTCATTAATAATCACAGACGGTAAACCGATAATAAAATATCTCATTTATTCTGCCTCTATAGAAACTTGACGTCATTGATGGTACTGAATCCATGACTGTCAAATGAGATACGCTGGCTGAATTATTGCCATAAACATCTATTACAGAAAATCAAATTATGAAGCCAAATTTCCTGGATCCATTTCGAACACATTGTGCTCATCTGAAACTCTATTGTTACCATGTTTAGTAGGAAGGTTTTGAAGGATAAAATCGGGGCACGTAATTAGGTCAAAACGTCAATACTGCGGGGAATATGGTCGAGGGATGATTGAAAACACTCCGTTTCCAATATCGCACTGCTAACTTTCATAAACAATTTAGTTTATGAGATATTCGGCTTTGTTTACTGTGTCTGAGTTAAGCCGAACAAAGATCCCTTTTAAATAAAGTCTGTCTCCCTAAACTACACAAACCATATCATATTGATCCGGCATGGTTACATAATATTTCGGGGGATATAAGGATCGGTGCTAAAACAGATTAGAGCCATTCAGTCACACTTTTGTTTTCACAAAAACACAGCTTTGGACTGAAAAAACCCAGCAATATTTCTCATATACGTACCATTAAGAGATGTAAAAACATGGTGGTATTAAATGCAGAAACCGACAGGTCGTCTACAGGAGCTCTAATAAACTACTGGTAGAATTCACTTTTGGATTCAAACCTTTTAAGCAAACAAGCGTTTAGCTATATACAAAACGATTTGTACAAAAGCCCCAAAAGGCCGGTGCTCTGGACACGTTCATGTGCGTTAGACATGTGGGACATTTTATCAGAATAACGGAGCTAAAGGGCACAAGTGTCAATGCCTCTGTACCAAATATAAACGATGATTGTTGAGGTAAAGCACAATTTTTTAAAACTGGGAAATATTGATGTCCTATAGTAATTTGCATCCAAAGGTCCATGGTAATCGACATTGATTAAAAAGGCTATAAAGCCGCCAGGTAAGCGATATTGCCACCACAATGTTGCGTAATATAATGGTAGATGTTTACTTGGCGGAAATACCTACATTGTAATACGCTGTCAGTGTGGCATCAGTACGATTCATGAAAGCCAGTACGGTCGAACAAGACGCCTGTAAGATTTTATACATGACATAATTAACAAGAACCACGGTATACAAAAATCTGTTCATACTCGACAGCAGTGCCTTCATACTAGCATAGTATCAGCAGATTAGCGAAAGGCTCCCCGAAGGTGTTCGGGTCACTGTAAACGACAATGATTGTAGCAGATGCCAGGGCGAGTTACCATGAGAATGTCAGCTCAATGCAACAATTCTCATGCGGATGCGGCAAAACTACGCGTTGCTGCGCCACAGTTAAGAAATATCTATTTTGAAACATCAAAAACAATCTGGCTCGCTGGCATCTGTAAAAAATGCGTGTTCATATACGTGAAATACCATTAAAGGTATTCCCAAATGGTTAATACCTAGAAAACGTATAAAAATAGTACTATATTCACTGAACGATTAGCACTTTGTTTCAGTTAAAAATTCCACGTACATATGGAGAAATGGAGATTCGAACATCTGACTTTTATTTAGAGTTAGCTGTGGTTCACGAGTGACGTCACCAGGGGAATTCACCAAATGACTGGTATCGATAGAAAACCTGACCTCCATTTTGTTATTTCTCATTATCTAGCAATTCTTCGTGTATCTCCGGTATGAAGTCATCATTATCCACCACGGAGTCATCATTTTCCGGCGCACATTGTTCCGGATGAAATTTACCCTGCCTACGTCACATCTCAAATAACTTGCATTTAAAGTCGCAAGTTTATAAACGAATAAAACAAATTCTAAGTGTCAAAAAAATACGGGATTTATTTTACAGATAGTTTATATTAATGTCTTTGTTATTCAATGACTTCCAATCTAATTTAAAACCCATTCGGGAATACCTTTAATGCAGTGGAGTTAATGTTACAGCTGTAATGGGGTAATTTCACTTACCCAGCCTTATGGGTAAGGGTAAACCATCCAGTGACCAAACAAAATAAGACAGAACCACAGCTGGAATTTTCTAAAATTTCCCGGGAATGATTCAACTTGCAAAGAAATTTCCCGCCAGTATACTGAACACACCTTAGCCTATCTAAATGCCTTTACAACCACTCAAATTCCGTTTTTGTTGCAAAATTTAATTCCCGACCTGGGGGACTTCTAGAAGCATCCCTCTAGTGGGTGTTGCGTGAACCCCAAACACGCACATAGTTCACTGCCTGGTCTGAAATTAATCCGACTCAAAATTTCACCATGTAGTACCCATACCTAATGTTACATTGCTAAAGAGGTGAGCTCTAAAAAAAGGCAACAAACAAAATAACTTATTAAATTTGTAAGAGTCCCAACCCTAATGATGTATATCAAATCATCA
>JARFOD010021344.1:0-10964 GCA_031763545.1 Mopalia muscosa
TTAAGTGGTTGAGTCTTGATTCGAAAGTGGCTGAAAAACTGAAAAACAGTATTGCGTGGTGTTAATGAAATGTCTGAAACAATTAGAGGCTGTATCTTGTTTTGCTGGGGAAGTCACAGACAGAGTGGCTGACATCCTGTTATATCACATGTTGCCAAGGAAGTGTGTACAACACTAAGGGGTTGTCTTATTTTGTTTCTGTTGCATAGAAACAACAGACCAAGAGCCTAGGTGGTCTCATGTGTTAGAGACCCAGTGCCTGGAACACTGAGAGATTGTATCATGTGTTGGGGACCAAGAGCCTGTATCACCAAGATTGTATCATGTGTTGGGTAACAAGGGTCTGAAACAGAGATTGTATCATATGTTGGGGATTAAGAGTCTGGATCACCAAGATTGTATCCTGTGTTGGGGATCAAGAGTCTGAAAAAGAGTTTGTATCATGTGTCGGGAACCAAGCGTCTGAAACAGAGATTGTATCATATGTTGGGGACCAAGAGCCTGGATCACCAAGATTGTATCATGTGTTGGGGACCAAGAGTCTGAAAAAGAGATTTTATCATATGTTGGGGACCAAGAGTCTGGAACACCCAGAGATTGTGCCATATGTTGGGGACTAAGAGCCTGGATCACCAGGATTGTATCATGTGTTGGGGACCAAGCGTCTGAAACAGAGATTGTATCATATGTTGGGGACCAAGAGTCTGGATCACCAGGATTGTATCATGTGTTGGGGACCAAGAGTCTAAAAAAGAGATTGTATCATATGTTGGGGACCAAGAGTCTGGATCACCAGGATTGTATCATGTGGTGGGGACCAAGAGTCTGAAACAGAGGTTGTATCATGTGTTGGGGACCAAGAGTCTGAAACAGAGATTGTATCATGTGTTGGGGAACAAGGGTCTGGAACACCATGAGATTGTATCATATGTTGGAGACCAAGAGACTGGAACATCAAGATTGTATCAAGATACAAGAGAACAGTTATGGAGGAATTCTGCTGTCCAAATAAGTCCCTTTTATGGATCTAATAGGTTACTTTATTGACTGGATATGTTACTTTATTAACCTGGGTCCGGTTGGTCAAAGCCGAAATAAGTTAACGGTACATCAGAAAACAATGCATAACAAGGGATTTCTATTAAGACGTGACGTCTATTTCTTTGTGACGCAACGTCATCTAATAAGCTGTTAGGCTAGGGGAGCTTTGAGCAACTGGACCCTGGTATATAAATAATCAGAAGTCTATTAACTAGAAGTATGCAACTGCCATATAGATAAACTAACTAAGCCCCCATTTGTATTGTATCATGTGATGTAGCACACAAGAAAATTCAGAAGAACGCAACATTAAAACTGATGCATTATGGGAAACTTCTGACATTCCTCGATCATAATCTTTCTAACTAAACGAAACATGTTTACCCAGAGTTCCTCACAACTAAAGACTTGTGTATGAAATGTGACGTCACCGCTTCTTCTTGGTGTACAATGCCATGGACATAATACTATAAGGCAGTTACATATTTCTAGTAAATAGACTTCTGAAATAACTGAAAGCATTCACAGCTTACAGGCTGGTTAGGTCATATTATTAGTTATATCAACATCTCCTGTAGAATTAATTATTATTTAGTTTTGATGGCAAATGACAATGTTAATTGTACCACAGGTATTCCCCTTGCTTTTTTTAAAATGTGAATTCAGGTAATAGCTTACCTATGTAATGTTGAAGTTGGTTGAATTATTTACCTCTCAACAGCTTACTCTTACCCTGATAATTGTTATGATATTGGAATATAAGAAGCTGTTGTTGATGATGGATTAAATTGAAACAAATACTGGACAAAAGACCAGTACAGTTGATCTCACTCAGTTTTATGTATATCAATTAACATCTAAAATCATGTGTGTAGCCATTTTTTGTTGACATTGATAGACAAACTGTGGTTCTATCAAAATGTTGTCTTGATAATGATAGACAAACTGTGGTTCTATCAAAATGTTGTCTTGATAATGATAGACAAACTGTGGTTCTATCAAAATATTGTCTTGATAATGATAGACAAACTGTGGTTCTATCAAAATATTGTCTTGACATTGATAGACAAACTGTGGTTCTATCAAAATGTTGTCTTGATAATGATAGATAAACTGTGGTTCTATAAAAATGTTGTCTTGATAATGATAGACAAACTGTGGTTGTACGAATGAATTGTCTGATACGGGTGTCGATAAAGGTGCTTTACCAGTCTCAATATTATTCTGTATAAATGTTTGCTGTATTTAATCAGGTAAAAAAATGTGTATATGTCTATAATTTTGTATTTATGTGGATTTGAGGGATGTTTGAATAAAAGTAAATTCTTTGGGTGATATTTTATAAAAGAATTCCAGAATTCAGAAAATCCATCTACTTTTATTCATTTGGAGAGTACATGAATTAGATAAAGCCTTAATTTTGTAATTTAAACGAAGTTAGTCCTTCTGGTTTTATTTATTGGAAATATGGCGGTCAAAAGTCATTGCTTCAATTTTTTCTGTATAAAATAAACACTGTCTCTATCAAATTAAAAAATAAAGTCATTACTACTTGTTACATTTGTTTTAAGAATGACAAAAAATTAGTCTGCAAATAAATTCAATTAGAAGTGTGAAGTCAATATTTATTTTATGGATTTAAAGAATCAAAGAATAAAGTAAACCTGCGTAGCTTTATTTATTTGAAGAATTATAGAATGAAGTCCGTAACCTATACTGTTAAATTTATTTTCTTTGTTTAGCATAAAGCTTTTTATTAACCTAGGCCGTTAAGAACAGTGTGATTATTGACTTTGATATTTATCAATGGAAAGAAACTGATGCCCTGTCTTTTTTTTCTTTTACATCAGACCAGCTAGCTCAAAATGTTGTGACCTGAGAGGGCATGCAAATATAACCGCATCAGGGGGAACAACTCTTGTTATAAAATAGTAAGCCTACATGATTATTGTCTCCCCTTTCTCAGCCTTTTGTCCAGTGCCATACATCGGTTTTCCAAAATGATTCTACTGACCGTTTCTGTTTTCAGGTTATTAGAAATGTAAATGAATTTTCCCCAAGGCATATTCAAACAGGTTATTTAATTGTGAATTTGCGCTTTCCTCAGTTGCAATGTAAGGACAGTAAAATTAACTAGTAGGCCATACTGTTGTTCTTAGTTTCCTTATACGACACTTATTTTGAATAAACCAGTCATGATTGAAAGGTTCGAACAGTGAGAAAGATTTGGACGAAAACTATTTACAAATCAAGGCTAAATCTAACCTGATATGACTCCCGAGTAAAACGTACACTATTGTGTAACGAAGAAAATATTAGTTCCACAATTGTGTGGTATTCTCAGTCATCGCACGGTTGGGCTAAACGATAGATTTATCCAAACAAAGATTAAATAAGTATATTTAATCAGGATTGGAAGCTTTCAAGACTTGAGCAATCACATAACAATTTTTTACAGATTACATGATCAAGCTTGGTCCTAAACAGTGGCGATTACCCCACCGGAATTGGGACGATGAGAAGAGTACACAAACAATAGAGCCTACAACCAAGAACAAGCTTTAGTCCATATATCGATTGCATCCTGAAAACGGTATCATTCTGGACTTTTATTTTGGAAATATGTGCAGGCTTATTGTAAAGTATATTCTCTTTTTGTCAAACTTTTCTGTTCGTTCTGTTCAAAAAAGGGGACAATGGCCTCTCAATTCTATGGCCGTTTGTCACTCAGATGATAGAGCTTTACTATCAAACTTGTCCGACTATGAAGTTACAACGGTCACTTTTCATGAATGACCGAAACGTGTAAGGTCAACTTAATTTTTACAAATGGCGCCAAAGGACAGTTGTACAGGACGAAATGTCTGAATTTGCCACTCAGATTAGACGGCCAGGGACTCCAAAAAAAATACAACTGTTTAGTTTGATTGAGGGATAGGCCCTTAACATCAATACATTCATGTTGTGTTTCGAAATCTCCAAGGTGGATTTGTTTTTCTGAATCTAAACACGAACAAATAAGCTGGTGTCCTGACAGTTACAGGGTAAACACGTTTTCTAAACCTAACTTGTCAAACAGGCCTCAGTCACATTCGGCTAACGCTATACACACGCAAACCCAAACTTTGGACATATGGATAGTGGTCTTCTGGTAACAAACGAGACAGCGTGAATCCAATATTATGAAATGGTAGCACTAGGTTGCCTTTGATTACCATTCAAGCAGGTTTATCGTAAATAAGATACGCTTTAAGACATCATGGTGTGGTGCTGTAGGACATATACAACTAAACCAACTACACAACGGTGTTAACTGGTTACAACTAACTTCTTCTGCAGCGCATATGCTCAATGAAAACAAACAAAACAATGAGAAAGTTTGAGAATTTTCACAAGTGCCGAGTTTATTTTGTCCATGAAAACAGCGTCGCTGCTCTATTCGGCAGCAAACTTTGACTTTACACTAAGCAGGATTGTTAAAACCAGATGGATGGGATAGTTCAGAGAATTTCCTCCAAAAACACCCAGCCAGTGATTTCAACATTACCGGATTTCAGCAGCATATAAAAATCAGAGTTGAGTGGTAACAGATAATATTAAATAGGAGTTTGTATCACAAAGGATGGCTAGAGAGAGACAGGTGCGTGGACTGGCAGTCACCTGGGTGTCACGAGAATATACACCGGAAATAACAGCCCAAACTACAGCTTCATTCAAACAATCTTAATGGAACAGAATATCTAAATGTTATAGTGGATTGATTTGAAAAAACGGCGTGGTCCTGTAAAGCTTCCCAAATTGAAACAAACTATTGCATAGCACATCTACACATCATTCCACAATCTGTCCTCATAAAAATAGTCATTTGGTGAACTATTATATACTTTGATTTCAAAAATTTGGTCTGCGTGACCTTTTTTAAACCTATTTACAAGATGTGTATAAAAGTTGGCTTTTAAATACAGACTACCGTAACCATGGGTACAATATGGTAGCACCTACGTGATTTTTACACCAAGTTTTGTTCACGCAGTTTTCAACTCGATGCTATGCTTTCATAACACCGCTAAAACACGCCCATTACGCTCCTGTCGGACGTCCCTTGGTTACGGTAGGTCAGAGTGTACATAAGTATGAGGGTAAAACATTGCTCCCACAAAGTGGACAAAGACGACTGCAGATGGAGGGCACAGGATAGGTATAACAAGAATATGACAGTAAAAACAGTATTCAGACAATAACAAACAAACAAACCAGCAATAAACTCTATTTTTACACGGTATGAAAATAGCTTTCAAAACAATAATGATAGCATGCAGATAAGAATACTATTTATCAAAAGGCCCGTTTTTTGCAAGAATACCGCAACTCTTTATAACTAGCAGTAAGCACACTGCAGTGCTAGGGCAAAATATAAGCCTGTATTTGTCAACTTCATTCTATAATTAAGAGTCCGCAAGAAATTAGTCATAGCATTTTACATTTGTAGCTATGAAATGTCAAATACTTTAGGTCACTGCAACATTTTTATGTTAATCTAAAACTATTCCTGGTTGATTTGTCCACACTGACATTACACCAGTAAGGTAAGCCTCCCTTTGCCGGACTGCCAAAGAGTAGGGATTTCTGGACGGATTAAATGTTTGGAAATTTTCTGCTTACTTCAACTGTCTAGTTGGTAATACACCGTTTCAAAACCCAACACAGTTGTCTCCCCTGCATAACCCACAGATCCAGGTAATTCTGAAGACCGCTTTATCTCACAAATTTGTGAGAAATACTGACAGTTGAAAAGTTAGCGGATCAAAAGTGAAGTTTAAGAAATGACATGAGAAATAAGCTTAAATACATTTTAATAAAGAATGAACGTTCAATACAGACTCGAGGACCAGTTTTATATAGCACTGTCAGGGTAGCTACATGTTGGGGGTAAACAGACAAAAATACCACCATACAGCTGGGTGGGGTGGGGAGCTATATACATGGGGCTATTAACATTATAAGATAGACTCGTTTAAAAAAACTAAAATTTATACACTCTTTTGATAAAGTATTGGAGTTCTATAACAATTAAAATGAGTAAAAAAAAATCACATCATGGGAAACAGAAATTTAAAAAAGTGAGCCTCAAAATTGTTTATATAAAGTCATTATAAACCTATTTTGAACAATTATCAGTTGACTTAATGACACACATTAAAGTATAACCATCTGACAGGTAAATAATAGGACTTCTCGGTACCATTTATCTAATAGGTACCACTTAAAGGCAATATTTGTTTTCTATTTCAAAGTTGAAGGGGAGTGCTTAACAAACTGCCCCTCCATCTGCAGGTAACAATCAGGAGGGCTTCACAAATGTATATATGAAACATATATTGTGATGTAGCCCTGCTTGAATCAGCAACAACTTACATGTACAGTACTTTGGCACACTGTAACAAAGACAATAATGAAAAAATAATAATAAATAAAGTTAATGATATAAGAAAATGTGAGTGGACATGGTCATAGGCTTCACAGTCACACCCGAATCACTCACTCGGCCATTGAAGTACATGTAGGATGATGACATAACAAATTGTGTAATAGTACTATGTGTTGTCCCTTGTGTTTCCTTCAAAACACGTGTGCTACTAACCGGTGGGCTACCTCATCCACCAGTCACATTAACAACCAGTAATGTATAAAACACAGGTCACATGACCATTCCCATCAGCCATTGCACTGGGGATATCAAGCAGCGAGAATTAATGTAATCTAGAAGAAAGCGACGATAACTGCGACTCTAGCATTGTATGGATGAAAATCTGTCTGGCGGGCATGAACTTGGGAATACACAGTTATAACTGGATGTGGAAAGGTGCATATTAAAGAGAGGTGCCGACTGATCAGGTGGCCTTATGGCGGCTTCCACAACAGCCACACGCCACGGCACATGAATGACAGGCAGTTAACGGCCAATAGCACCAAAGACAAGGTACAAATAGGGAGAGAATTGTTAGCGCTGTCCATTTTTTACAATTGGAATTGTCAGTGCTATCACAAACACATAGTTTTCCATAGTCCCCGTCATCATCTGCCATGCAGTGATAGAGCAGGCCCCGCGCACAGAACAAACAGGTGCTCTTTTCTATACATTTGCCCACATTGTCTGGAGCGTACTCACATGCCCCACGGTTGTTGTCCTCCGGTGAATACCAGCCTTGACAATACTGACACTGTTCATGAGGACTACTCAACAATGGACTCTTACGCTTATCCTTAGTCTTTTTGCCCTTTGTGGGCAATGGTGGCTGACTGGTATGAAAAGTGTGCTTTTTCACACTAGATATAGAGTCCCTCTTGCTTGGTGGTTTTTTGTGTAAAGCCTCTAAATTGGGATAACTATATTCATGAGGTAAGGATGTCTTGTTCTTCTCAAAAGTCACGTAAGAGTTAGTAATTTCCACATTGACTGAATCCAGAGCGTCTGTGAAGAGGGCCTGTGACTTGCCACTTGTGGGGTCAGCAGCCCTCACCCACACTTCCTCCTTCCCCATCTCCACTCTACCTGGGGAGTTCTTCTCACTGGGCGGAGGGGATGGTCGGTGGTGAGATGGGGTCTTGTTCATATAATGCACCCGATGAAGATAGTGATGATTTGCATGAGGGTGTGTGAATTGGGAACAGAAATCGGATTGTAAGGGCAGCCCTGAGGAAACGGGTGATTGTGGAGTGGGACTACTAGTGGTCGTCGACGTTGTGCTGGCTGACTGTGAGCTGCCCTTTCGTCCCAGTGGAAGGTCCAAAGTCTGAAACAACAAAAGCATCATGTAGAAATTGTGTCTGTTGAATGGGGACACATGACTTGAGCAGATAGCATCCTCAGTAAACCTGGTGAGCAAGTCTCTCTTAATAACCATAAAAAATATAGTTTTTTTTTTTTTTGTTAGACTGAGCAAGCTGTACTAAGGGTTATTTCCCTCACATGAATGCATATCAGCCCAATGGGTAAAGGTATCCATGTTTGTTTGATTGGTGTTTAACGTCATACTCGGAGGTATTTCACTTATATGATGACAGATTATCCACTTCACGCAGCCTTATTATGGGGGAAAACCAAGAGGAAACCTTGTAAAAACCGCGATTGCCGGAGTCACAGCATGTCACTCGCTCGGTGAATGGTAAATCGAAGCAGGTTCAGTTTAGGAAGCGCACTCACTACCACTGAGCCACAGCCCCAATGGGTAAAGGAAATCACCCACAACACCACATGACAGCATATCAGCCCAATGGGTAAAGGAAATCACCCCCAATGTCAATCAGCCCAATGGGTAAAGGAAATCACCCCCAATGTCAATCAGCCCAATGGGTAAAGGAAATCACCCCCAATGTCAGTCAGCCCAATGGGTAAAGGAAATCACCCCCAATGTCAATCAGCCCAATGGGTAAAGGAAATCACACCCAATGTCACATGACAGCATTTCAGCCCAACGGGTAAAGGAAATCACTCAATGTCACTGGCAACAAAGATAACAAGATCAGATCCATACTTATGTTTGTTTCATTGGGCTTAGGGTTATTTCCCTCACATAATGGCTTGCCACTCCAATGGCTTTAGGAAATCACCGTCAATGTCACTAGTAATAAAAAGATGGATAGGTGCTGCCCCTTAGCTCTGAGAACCATAAAAACAGAAAACTACCTACAGCCATCCACATACATTTAGATGTTTGTTTGTTTGATTGGGGTTTAACATCGTACTCAATGGTATTTCACTTATATGGCGACGTGCCAGCCCAATGGGTGAAGGAAACCACCCTCAACACCACTGGCAAACAAACAAAGATAGGACAGGACAAATACAGGACGATGACAACAGGACGCAATACAGACACCACAAATAGATCGACTTCCTGTTCCCCTTTAGCTCTGAGAGCACCAGGGCAACATGAAGCTCCCTCCAACCGCCCGCCACACATTTAGTAAAGGATGCACCAACTAAATTAATGAGGAATTTTGCTGGTTTGTTTGTTTGATTGGTGTTTAACGTCTTACTCAAGGGTATTTCACTTATATGACGATAGATTGTCCACTTCACACTGTACACAGCCTCATAGCTGTGGAACACCGGGAAGAGACCTTGTAAAAAACCACACCATAAAAACCATAAAACATGCCATATACATACTCTTATATGCTCATCAAAATATTAAAAATGCTATAAAAAAAAAAAACCCTAAATTCCAAAACAACTTGAAATTTGGATTGTCAAGATTTTAACCGGCATCTATCCCTGCCAGGATGGAAGACAAGCTAAGGATATATGCAACATGGAACAAGATTATCTGTGCAAATATACAGCAAAAAAACTTTGAACCCTCTTGTTTTCGTATTTCTGAGAGAATTTGCTGAACAGACACGTTCCACCCACGACCTGTCCTTGGGGAATGTAATTATAATCTATGGTTATAATAAACTGGTCAGAGGCTTACCATAAAAACATCATCATCACCTACATCTGGAATAGTGGCGGGTTCCGGAGAGCCTGTGGAGGTAACAAACACAAACTATTAGTCACGATTCATCACATCTATAGAAGTCTTCATCCACATTAATATTTACACGTTAATAATGTGTTAAAATGTTAGTTTGTCTGTACAGATGTTTAATTCATGTTAATAAAGTCCTCAAGTTTACATTCAGATTTATAACGTACACATACTTTTAGTCTTCGTTAATAGTGTGTTAAAAACTTTAATCTATGTCAATATGTGAGTCCAGGTTAACAATGTGAAAAGATTTTATAGTTGGATGTGTGCAGACTTTTAATCCATTGTAATTAAGTGCCTAGGTTTTAGGCCAAATAAGTAATGTGCACATCTTGTTAGTCCTGGTTAGTTGTGCATACAGATTGTTCATGACTAACTCTGTCTTAACTGTTATTTAGAAGGACTGCATTAGGTCACCTATATATCTCCCTCGTGAAAATGTGAATGGTCACTGTAAGACCCCACACCTGTGAGAGGTACATAACAGAAGGATCAGTGGTCAGCACAATAGCACTCCACACCTGTAAGTGGTTACTGTGAGACCCCTCATCTGTGAGGTACATAACAGGAGGATCAGTGGTCAGTACACTAGCCCCACACACCTGTGAGTGGTTACCAACTGTAGAACACACCTTTTAAACATAGTCTGTATAGTAAATTTAATCACACTAAAAGTTGCAAATTGATTAATTGATTGTTTTGCACTTAAATAATTGCACAAGTGTATTTAATTAATGGACAGTGGAGTTCAACAGCTGACAGTCAAATTAACACAGCCATAAAAATCTGCTTTAGTATTTTTCAAGATATTGAGAGTTGACGAAGACATACAGGCCTCACTCTGCCTGCCTCGGTCCATAAAACAGACAGTAATAATTAAAATACAGCTAGCCACCTATGTTAGACTTACCAAGCAGATAATCCAAAGAAAGCAACCAAAAAAAAGGAGAAAAATGCATACTTTAGTAATGAAACTGTATCATATTTATGAAAATAATATATTTCATGTACATGCCCAAGGGTTATAATGACAGTACAAAAGAATATTGATGTTCTAATGTTTGAGCTGAGTACCAAATTTTCACCTTTTAATCACTTATTATTGCACAATGTCTGATAAACCCTAGTAATAGTTTGTTGATTTGAGTTGTTCTTGTACACCACACTTGAAGCTACAATACTTAAGAAACAGATTGGCTTTGTGTTGCCCCTTGGGTCTGAGAGACCCGGGGCAACAGGGGCTTAGCCAGAAATCAAAACTAGGGCGTCCAAAATGGTCATTTTGCTTCACTTTTCAAATAACTGGGTGTCGAATTTTGACAGTTTTCCTATCTCCACCATGTTAAAGTTTCTTAAAACAGGGTGTCCAAATGAGGCAATTGTTCACTT
>JARFOD010021355.1:0-10963 GCA_031763545.1 Mopalia muscosa
AAAATGATTCAAATAGAGAACAAATGCATTAGGTATAATAATAAATTTAACGTATATATACCAAATATTTTGCATGGCTATTGATTAGAAATACGCTCCCAGTAAAACAACAATTAACAATTTTGATAATTTAAGACAAGATGATGATAATATCTTGCAAGATAGTTTGGTAACAAAGTCGTCAAAAGGTATGAATGGCAAGCCAAGGCTTCACCTCAGATATAGTCGAAGTGCACTGCTAGTTGACCCCTACATTTTACATGTCATGAATATTTAGATTGCCAAAGATGAGGGCTACAGCTGGATTAAACCACATACCGAGTCCATTAACTCGGTGTTTTGCAGATTCCACTAAAAAGGTTATATTTTGAAGCAAATTGTTCAAAAAAGCTCAAAGCAAGCAACCTATCACAGATCAACATTGTTTGGTTAATTGAAGTACCAATCCATGATATTCGCCGCTATCTGACTTGATTGACAAAACATGCATTATGTTTTGAAGCCCGCCTGTCAGGACCCAACTTAATAACAAATGTCAATGTTTATCAACATTTGTAGTACCTTTAGCAGCTGTATTGTGGGGCGTGTATAATTAGAGGATCCATGAACTTCTATAAGACAACCAGAAGAGTAGCTATACCCACACTTATAGTCTTTAGTTTTAAGAAAAATCCCATGAATGGTAAAAAAGCGTGCAGTTTCTCAATACTGGCCAAAGCCTCTCGTGTCTTACCATAAAAAGGTCAAGAATTGATCTCCTCACGTATATGTTTTTTTTACATTTTGCCGATATAGTTGGTTATCCCATTTTAAAACAAAATACGCGATAGAATCGCATTGATGATTTACACAATTTTAATGAAAACGCAATTCTGTGACATTTCTCCTTGTAAATTGCTTAATTTAGAGTTTGTTTCTACAAGAGTTGTACCGTTAATTATAAATTATTCCGATACTATCCTTGTATTGCAATGCAATGTTATGTGTTGTTGCCGATTCAGATCTTTGTTTATTTCTTTTCAAATTAATTTGCCAATAACTGCTGCAGAAAATCATCTGAAATGTCTGGGATATAAAATTATACATTTTTCCAGTTTTCAAAAACATCTCTTTTAATAGTGATTCGTTAGCGCTTATGTCTTTTTTGACTTTTTAACTTTTCTAGCCATTACTGCGGCGATTCATAAGTCATATGCTTTTTTGGATTTCCCACATTCTTGTGGCGTCATTTGTCAAGCCTTATAGTAATTATGATTAGTTTTTGTGTGTGTCTTAAGTTCTTAGATTGTTTCCGTCGTTTAACAATCGATTCAGCACTATGATAAATTAACATACAGTCTTTTATTACAAAATAGTACAGGTATATAAGGCAAGCCGTTTTATACCTTCTATCTTTCTATTTTTTTTTGTTCATATATGCAACTGTTATTCACAAACGTGAAATTCTTGTTCACATATAAAATCAAAATAACTGACTTTATTTTTCATATGTAAAACATAATTCAACATATTGGAAATTATTTCATATATACCTTGTCTGACATGTATTGGTTTATATAGACATTGTCCAACATTTGCCGGTTCATAAGGCCTTGTGCGACATTTGTCGGATCTTCTTTTTAAAGATGAAGTTACCATTCAGGTTGGAAGTCTTTGATAAACTATGGAGTTCTGAACAAGTGGGGTTTATACGCCTAGCTGTTTGCTAAATAAGAACACATCTCCAAAATGTATTCATTTAGCCAGTTGGGCAACATAACCTTTTCACAATCCGTTCTGATATTTTCGTGCAGAAAAACGAGTACGTTGGTTTTGATTGATTGGTTGGTGTTGTATGTACGCCGTGATAAAGGGTGTTCCGCTTATATGACGGCGATGTGTTCAAACATTAACTGAGACCAACATAGCCAAGATGTAAAACGGTTCCATAATGTTTGAAATTTAATTTTCCGGCAGTGCATTGCTACCCTTCAGCAAACTGCCCATAACCAGAGGACTCGAGCACCTTGGAGGTATTAGGAAATTATTCATGATGTAGCTATCACCTGTAGTTTCTGAAAAACATTATTTTACTCTCAGATCACTGAGAGTTTCCCATTCTGCAACACAGATTCTTTTTACAAAATAATTGCAAAAAAAGCTAAGCTGCTTTCACTTTATGTATGGAGGTGTTGTTCGCCAAGAACCAAAGCTTGCTAAGCTCCTCTTGTATAGCAGAACTCAAGAAAGGAAAACCATAAAATAGTAATCGCTGCTTCTGCTTGATTACACCCCTAAAAACGGCTCTTAGTGCATTCTGCGACTTTTTTATGTCCCTCAGAGCGGGAATCTCGGCTTTAACTTTAACTTGCTTTAGCCGTCAAAACACCAGCATTGGCAGCCTCTTGTCCTTAGCATTAAACCTCAATTGTAGGCCCTACTCTGGTTTCTATTAGCCCTAAATGACTTCTTACCTTCTCCATTTTCTTGTGGTTATTGTATATATCAGATACTAAAGTCATAACGGAAATCTCTCAATTACGATAGGAAATTATGGCCTGCATTGCATTTTTTCAATCCGGCCGTAAAATTAATCCTTCTATGCAGCTTCCATCCTCAAAATCGTTTCCACTGGTGATTGGTAACATATGGGAGAAGTAACAGTGATTTCTGAGTATTTGTCATCGCCATTTCACATCAAGAAGTCCTCAAGATCTAGTTAAACTGTTTTCCATTTCAAACCACACCGCCATATTACCGGTTATAATGCGCATGCGCACACGTGAATATTTTGAAACGAAAATTTGATTCATCTGACTTAAAGTGCAGTAAAACCAAAAAAAGTGAAGAGAGCTTATAAGAAATGACTGTTACTTTGCCGTATGTAACCAATCTCCAGTGGAAAAGATTTTGAGTCTGGAAGCTGCCTAGAAGGATTTATTTTACGGCCGGATTGAAAGCAATGAATGCCTTCTTTATATCAGAATTTAGGGCTTGCCGCTATGGCTTTGATACATATGACATATACAATGGCCACAAGAAAATGGGGAAGGTAAAGGTCATTTAGGGCTAGGGTTCCATATGTACATTCAATAGCCAATATACGGCATAGTATAATATGAATAACGAACTCACTAGCGGGAAGTAGGTGTCTTAACTATCCAATGACTGAAATAGCGACATATTGGCGACTCCTATCAAAAAGAATGGGGTACGCCATTAAATAATGTACTAGAATAACCGAAATGAATGAATACAACACACACTGCAAGGTCGTATTGACTGATTATATTAAGCTGACAGGCAATTAACCCCGAGCCGTCATCAACCACAGCGGCTGTAAGCGGATTAATAGGAAACATGGGGATTTATCATCTAGACACTTGGTGTCCCGCAGTCTTACGAGGCATGCAAACAGACCAACACAGCTCGTTTGAGATAACAGGCTACTGAACCAATTGCATTGACAGTCTTATTACAAAGTTACATTCTAATCTTCCATTAAGTAGTTGAATGATTGTTGAGTAGGTCTAAACTGCAGTGATATCGCTCAAATACTATTTTCTTTTCGTTACATAAGGTTAGCACTGTTTAGCTTTAAACAAATTCTAGTTCAGCAAATATTGCATCTTACTTACTTATTTAGATTATTGGCGTGTCCATTCAGGGAATCATTTACGCCATGACTTTATCACAATGACTTATGGACTGTGGTATTCACAGCACAAGTTCTTATAGCTCTAGTTCAGCAAGTATTGCATCAAATCGCCAGCAGTAAATTTCAGTCACCCAGACCACCCAGTCAATCGGCACTTACTTTTCTTTACAAAAATTTGTTCAATCGTAATACGTTATCGCAAAACTATTAATATTCACAAAAGTATTCACGAAATGACACAAAAGTTATTTCCTTGAATACTCTGAATTGCAAAGCTCATTTAAAGCAGAATAGAGCCGAGAGCAGTTTGAGCTTTTTATTTAAATTACTGATTAACTACCATACAAAGCTTTATTATATTTCCGTTATTCAACAATAATTCACAACGCACTCAACGCTAGGCTTATTTATGCCATTTGACTGCCTACTAGTCCAATGGTTTTCGGAAACCAGCTTCGACATCAGGGGCAGCACACAATGACAACACTGTACAACTACAAGACGAATTACAATGGCACCATAGACAGACCAGCTGAGTTTTGTCCATTAGTTGAGAACACTAGGGCAATAGTAAGATCCCTCAAACTGCCCGTTGTGGCAAAAAAAAAAGAGCTGATTGAAGACAATTGTAGTTTGATTAGAACAATTTTCTTAGATCTTCAGAATTTTAAATATGTTGGTTAAGAGCCTATGGGTGGCATGGGGAAGTTCTCCTCGTTGGGCAAAAGTGGGCAGTGCATTATATGTTATTGACAGTAGAAAAACATGTACATGCAAACATAAAATTCAGATGAACATCCGTAATTTCTGGGTTTCTGACTGTTTGTGTCAATCCATTAGATATCTTGAAGAGATCTAGCTGTAGAGTATAAACGTCTCGATTCGTGTAATTGCTCTACTTCGGATGTTGAAGAAACAATCAAATGTTCAAAACAATAGACTCACTGGCTTAATACAGGTTTAATATCCAAATCGAGTAAATTTTTATCCTGTTAGTAGGTAAACATGCCTAACAAAAGTGGAAGTAACAGGCCCTTCTGCTCAAATCTCAAATCAATAGCTACATAAGAGAGAAAAATAGTCAGATGGCAATAAATACTTCAGCCATATTTCCGTGCTTTTAACTAGGGTAAGGCGATTAAAAGTCTCCTTTGGCATATAAAATGTGTGAGAAAAGTCGTTATATCAAATATTTGTGGACAGTACGCTTATAACTTGAACCCATAACGTGGGAAAAACGCTTTAAATTACAAAGTTATGTGTGCTCTAACTCTGTACTTCTACATAAGGCTGCATTGTATTATAGACTATAAGCTATACAGAACTCGATCACCTGGAAGAGATCTGGTAGAATTCTTACACCGAAATATGTGACCCAAATACGCCAATTATTTTGTGCAATACATACTATGGCTAGATATATATAACATATTACACATGAAGATTGCAATCCCGTCTAGCCGTCGATTCTTTTGTCATCACGATTTTTGTACCGTACACATTATTTTCTACAAAAAGACACAATTTAATCCACTGTATTTAATGCGTATTTATTAACACTACTGCGCGTCATATTATTTCAATAGACTATCTAACCATTGTCATCACGAAGCATTATTTCATTCAATAGACTTAAGTACGGCGTTTTATCGCAATTAGAAAAAACAAATTGTATCAACGAATTCATTCCTAACTTCACACATTTTTCAAAAAGAATTCGACCTGGAAAATATTCTAAGTATTCAAATTTAACATTTGATTTTTGTCCCTGGTGCTTAATTGTGATGCATATCAGGGCTGTCCATAACGTCTGAAATCGTCCATATAACTAACACTTCTCTCCTGCCATTTAACATTGGTTGAACTGCACACACATTGCTGGCCCTTTGCAAGATATGCCGGACTGGTTCACGGTTGTATGCATTGAGGTCAAAGACTCGTGTCAACTTTATGTCCCGAAACTCATGTCCAAGAATAATCCCATGCGTCCGAATATTTGCCTTTATGGACGAAAATACATACTTCGGGTTTAACTGTTTTTGCCTGGTTAAATACACGCCAACATATCACATCATCAAAGGTAAACTAGCTCATACAGACGGTTGCGGATTGTGACTACGGTGTTATAGAACACAGATATGCTGCTTTAGTATCCCCTTTAAGAAAACTTCATTTAAATCTCTACTTCTGACAACTATGCTGGAGACCTCAATGTTGTGTGTCTTTCTTACCCAGTTCACACTTGGCTTGAAATTATATAATACCGACAGGAGTCGTTGGGATCAACAGAAAATGTATAGTCGCGATATAATGTGCACTTTGAACTGTCCTGGACCGTAAAGGAAAGACAATAGTTATTCCTGAGGCAAAATGTTGCACATTCTCTGTGCTTCGACACTGTCAAGTTTACCGAATCCTCCATGGGGGTCAACCGACTGCGCACGTCTCCTCTGGTGATAAATGTGAAGTCTTGATGTGCCATCCACATTTCTACAAAGTAAGAAAAGGATATTTATACACAATAATTGAAGTCGCTGTTACGCACATTTTCACAATTGAACACTGGTTAAAAACATTCAAATGTGGGAAAAGAACTTTTGACATTAGCTAGAATCCTCAGAATCTGGAACAGTATACTGCGATTTGACCGGAACTGTGACACACCAGCATAGGCAGTCTGGTAGACCGTTATCAAAACAACCAAACATAATTCTACCGCCAAGTGTATAAAGCTCAGTGTAACAATCACCGAATTAAAGCAAAACACATATAATATATTATACAATTTCTAGATAACCACGTCTTGTTCTGGTCAATTTGATAGTGTTCTATCACAAAACAAGAAGTGGTTATCCAGAAATTGTATAACTATGTTACGCCATTTATAAATGTCGTACAAAACATATAGTATATTATCCCAGTCTGACATTCTGTCTACTGATAGGTTAGCTCAACCGTCTATTTGGGCCAACCTAGGGCCCTGAAGCAACTATGGCAAACGGTTTAACTGTAAAGAGTCACCATTAACCGCCCAAATTTCTCCATGATAGTCGATTGCATGAGTGTCCGGTCCCACTTTCTGTCTACTGGTAGATTAGCTTAACGCCCGGTTTGGGTCAAACACGGGCCCTGAATGAACTATGGCAAATTGTTTAACTTTATATATAAACCATCCAAACTTCTCCAAAATGGTAAATATCCTGAGTTCATTAAGTGGCTGGCATTAAAGCTGGTTAGCTAGAGCTTTCGATTTACACACATTTCGGAACTTAACTGTTTCCCTGAAACCATTCAGCCTCAATAAATAGAAAACAAAAACAAAGCGAATATATGTTGCCAATTCTTATAATTGTGATTAAATGGATGCAAGCTCGCATTGATGCATTGGAAACAATTTCTTATGTTTTAGACACATAAACGATAAGGCATAAAAAGTCCACCATACCGGAGTTACAACTTGATTGAAATCCTACCTGTTTCACAAAGTGGTCCAGTGAACCAGGGTTTACATGAACACCCAAAACTAGTAGAGTTCACATAACAGATTCCACCATTCTGACACGGTCTTTCCCCACAAGGATTAGGGTCTGAAATGAAATAAAAATGATTTTAATTTTTAAAAGACCTTATTTAAACATTATTGTGACCAAATACTGTCTTTACTTTTTAGAAGCAAGGGCATTCTAAAACCAGGACACTGACTTAAAATATAAATTATGGCATAAACTAACACAAAACATATAAGGAAGAAGCAAAGAGAAGTTATGAAGAAAATGTGTTCTTATAGTGCGAATAATTTTTATAATTGATTAGTTATTTTCGTTATTTATGCTGCTAACTCAAGAATGGTGAGTCAAGGGGCATATTGTATTTGTGGCTTTTATCCCCAATGTGTATTGAAGACACTTTTTTCTAACTTTTTAAAGACACAATCGATATAGCATAACAAGTCTACCATACTGAGTTTACAACTTGATTTACCAAATGGCTTTAATGCGAAAGTTCGAGCTATCGGTACACTCAAAACATCGTTTTGTCATGACTGGTGTTATAAAAATTAATCACGATCACTTTGTTTTTTATGATTGCTTGCCTTTAGAGCTGATTACCTGTGTCATGTTTAGAAACTGACTTATGTTCCAGCAAGAAAGGATATTTAGATATAAAGGAAATACACAGCTAAAAAGGCCTCCTTTTCCAGACAGAACTGTCTTAGGTCATGTGTGAAATGACTGTTACTTATAAAAGGCGGTCTAGTTAGTAAGTTTGAATGAGATTCCTCAAGACACTTTCTGGATCCCAGTTTGAAACATGGGATCATCATTTGTTACAATTTAATGCTGGTCTGGGTTTTTTATTATTTTTTTTTAATGTCTCGTGCTAGGGTTTAACACACCCTACTTAAGGTTATTTCACTTGTACGACGACATGCCAGTCTAATGTACATGTATAAAGAAATCCCCCTCGATTTAGATGTTGTTTATTCGGATCCGCGCCGGGGATTCTTCTCTTCTCCGTTTTGCTCGGCACACAAGAACAAAGACTCTCTCACAATTGTGAAATAGCAACTGTTGCATTTGCCGGATGCTTTAAGGCCTAGCAAACGGGGCAGGCCTCATCTGCTATCAAACTTCTCCGCTGATTTTTGTATATTCTAAATTTACTTGATACAAACTATTTTGATTTTTTTTTTTTCTCTGTTTTCTTTTTCCATTCTGTGTCTATTGTTTGAATCAAATATATGCGCTGTTAATATTTTACCTAATATTATTCACCGTTGTATAAATTTGTCCTATCTTATAACAAATTCATTATCGAAGCTTTCACAAATTTGTTATATGATAATAATGTACCTATTTACATACCGGTACTATTTATAAGCTAACCGCGTATGAATAAATGTAATACAGTTTTATGGGTACTATCTTGTACTCAGGTACTTGCCGGGTGACGTCCAGTGATCTTCCTTCTCACAGTCCTCATACATCTGCTCTTCAACGTGGCCTTTATCAAATTCTTCATCGTAAATTCGTAAACAGCAAACGGCAAACTTGGGGGGTCCGATGTCAAGCCAATGACCGACGTACAGAGATCCCACTGGCGGTAGGTATTTGGTATCTGGAAACATATCTTTTGCCTCAAAATCGATCACCGTATCACCTTTGTCTTCATCAGGGTCTGCCCAAATAACAAATATATCCATTTTGCCGCTGTTCCATTTAATGGCTACGGTATACCATCTGTATTCCTTTGCGCAGTCATCTACTGACCACCTGTTGTCGGCCGCTATAGTTTTAACGTGGATAGAACACTTTTTTGTATACACGCTGAACACGTCATAAGAAACATTGTAATGAAAAAAGTTTGATTCGATATTAAGGTTGACATAGAACATTCCCATCAGCATGAATTTCTCCAAAGCGAGTTCATATTGTAGCGAAACGCTAACATATGAGCCTCCATCCAACTTCAAGGCTGTATAACCCAGTTTTGGCTCCTTAATGCTGGTGTAAGTTGCAGTAGTTGCGTGAAGAATAGCAGGGTTCCAACCTTTCATCACCTCTTTGTCGTTAGTGTCCTCTGTTAGGGGCCACAATTCCATCGGCACAGTATCGTGCATGTGGGTAAGTCGAAATACACCTAAAATCAAAAAAGGAGTAGTTTTACAAACATTCTGAAGAATAAAATTGCTGTTGAATTTTGTAGAAAAATCTGTCTTTTTTTAAATGCCAATGAACAGGAACTTTTAATATTAATCCGTGTAATTCCATTAGTAAAGTAAATTAAATTTGGTGAGTATGAAACACTCCAGTCATAATTAGCATCATTTTGGTTAACTCAATCTTCTTTCTTCAATAAAGAAAGGAAATAACATATGAATATTATTTTTATTTTATTTTTTTTTGTCTTTTTAGAAAGTGAAGATTAACAGTATTTTCGTTATTTTGTATATTTTGTTATTTTCGTATATTCCAAAATAACGAAAATACAGGAAATAACATAGGTTGTGCCGGTGTGAATAAACGTTAAACTCTACCATTTTTGGAGGGTTATGTCTTATTTCATAATGTAGTTTAAGTTTGTACTACACGTTTGCCTCATGCTGAATTTTAAAAAAAAATAAGCAAATTGTTTGGTTAATTTGTAGTTATTGTCGAAGCACATGTATAATGAAATTTGGAAGTACACTTTGAATACATCGTATAAAGTTGTATGATTAAATATAGAATACATACCCATGAAGTACACTATACCAAATACTACATGCGCCATATTGGGCCGATCCGAGTGACACCTGAATGCGTGCCTGTTTAATGCTCAGGTTTTCTTTTCATCAAACTAAAAGCTCTCTCGCAATTCCAATAAACCTACTCCTGGTGTTATCTCAGAGCAACTAATACATCGAATCTATACCATCGGAAGCCAATACAAATACACAACAAAAGCCCTGGCGATCTGCTTCCGACCACCAAACACAGTATTTTACGACCAGGAAACCGCTCTTGACTATCTTTTGTGATCGCTGGAGTTCAGCATGAATTCAATAGAGACCGTTAATAGGAAGAACAGAATAGCAGACATTTTTTGATTCTTTGCTAATAAACACGTGATATAAGGTATTCACATTTACAAAACAGTTTCCTTCATTTCATCAATATACATGACTGCTGCTATGTTTGTTTAGTTCCACAAAAATTTGAGTGGGTATCAGAAAGATCCCAAATGTTATATCAAACGATTAAGATGACGCGCTTTTAGAGCTGTCACTACGAAGGCATACGCATTAATCGTCAAGGGATACAAGTCTAAACAATAACATGATAAGAGGATTAAATCTGATTGACCTGTCAAGCAGCTCCTGTCGTGGCCGTATGATGTTAATTTGACTAAGTGTTTATGAAGTCCTAGAGCGCACTCAAGATCTCCAAATAGGATATCTTATTGTAATTTATTATTACCATAAACTACTTATCTGTGTTTATACAGAACTATTAAAAGACCAGAAAACGTTTGATCAACTCTGATTGACTCATTTTCAAACCCGATGAAATGATTTGATTCAAACCAATGTCCATTTAAAGTTTACTCTACATCTCTTGCCTCTCCAGAACTATTGCGCCCCGTGAGGGAGCGGGTGGGCCATGGCCCTGCAGAATACTCCCTCGGCTTCCTCGGTCAATCGGCCCTGTGAGGGAGCGGGTGGGCCATGGCCCTGCAGAATACTCCCTCGGCTTCCTAGGTCGATCGTCCCCGTGAGGGAGCGGGTGGGCCATGGCCCTGCAGAATACTCCCTCGGCTTCCTCGGTCAATCGGCCCTGTGAGGGA